>ML804775.1:213303-230658 GCA_009831015.1 Picea engelmannii
GGGGGGGGGGGGGGGGAGTTCTGGGTGCGTCCATATGAGTATGGAGAGTAATCATGCTCAAGTCCACTGATTTAGGTGTTAATTTCTATTAATTATCCTAAGTGCCATTTAATATATTTAATTATATTATAATATAAGTCATTATGATTATGTTATGATATAATCAAGGTTACAAGAACCGTGGGTGCGATTGGAATCAGTAGAAGAATCCGATGCGAGTGCAGTGCTCATCCAAAAACTAGGAATCGGGGAATCAAAACCCTAACCCTAATTTATATACATATTTATGTTTTTTTATTTTATTTTTACCTAAATCACTAGCTAAGAATCCGAGATTCCGATTCGAGAAGAATTTGGGGTGGGTACGGTGGGGCTCTAAGGCGAATCCGATAACTATGGATATAATTAATTAAAAACTATTTAGTAGTAGGATTAGATTATAAGTTAATGTGACATGGCTTTAATATAATAATAAACACTAATCCATCTCGAAATGTTGGATTTCCAAAGAAAGAGAGAAGTAATCCTTGGTTTAACTGGATCGGTAATTTATGCCAAGTAAAAACATAATTTACAGGGTTAATTAATTTTAATGAAGATTAATTATCCTTGATGGGGATTAAATCACTGATTAATAAAGAAAGAGCGGGAATTTGTTATGATAATGATTAATTAATTTAATAGGCCTATAAGAGCTAGACAAATTTCAACCTCTGGTTGGGCGAGTCCTTGCATGCTATGATGATATGGCATGTCAGAGAAAACCCACGTGTCAACGCGGGACTAGACGTGAACTAAGTGTGGGATCCTCGTCGAGCATAGGCTATGTGTTAAGAGTTAACAAACCTAAACTGTTAGACCCAAGGGTGGACACATCCGCACCATAGGTTCCGAATGGGGAAAAGTCCTCCGGACTTCGGAACTTTGGGAGGTTTTGGGGTTGTATGAAACTTATAGAGGGCTGAAGGCTTGAAGTCTCGAAAGCTCGGTAGGAACTTTCCTCGTGACCTTGTCCTTCGGTGGCCATGTTACCGATAGAAGATGACGACTTCGGTCAAGTTACTGCTACGTCGACTGGTATGAATGAAGTAGAGCCATGTGGGTGCCATGTGGTGAGGGGGTGCCCTTTGGCCAAGATGCCCCTAAAATTTCAGAAAGCCATAACTATCAATCTTGAACTCGATTTTGGACAAACTTATAGTCGTTGGAAGACTCTCAACGAGCACAAGGTGACAGTGTCCTTTTTAGAGGAATTCAGGGAAGTTGAAGGAAAATACTTTTTTTTATGCCCCATCCTTTAAAAGGATATTTAGGGGGTTTGGTGTGTGACACACCCTTTCCTCAGCCTTGCCCACTCGGACACAAGTACATGAACAAGACTCCCTCTTGGTCCTATGCACTCATTGTGTACCTCTCACTCTCCTTAGATATGATTTTATAACTCCTAATGACTAAAACCCTATCTCCAAAGTGATCAACGATCAAGATCTGATCTTGATCTCTTGAGATCAACGATTGGGACTTAATCTCTCGTTGAGATGACTTAAATCACTTAAGTTACTCAAATTTACAAAAAGTCATTTTAGTCATTAAATAAAAGCCACTTCAACAATAAGGTTGATATCTAGAGAGTGTCGCTTGGACACCTCTGCATGCTAGGCACCGCCAATGTAGAAGTACCTGTCCAAGCTACCCCGAAAACTAACACTCCCTCTTAGCGAGAAAGGTACTTTTGGAAGAACCTCCTCCTGCATTAATCTCTGACCCCATCAATTCTGCTGCTGTTGTAGCTTCTCCCTTTGAACTGGAAGACTCTCTTGCTACCTCCGTTGTAGTCTGATCTGATCTACGATCCAAGATCCCCTTAGACCCCACTACAGGATGTCCCAACATCCTGTACAACATACCCTTTTTGATGCCAAGCTTCACTGCTACATCCTGGGTATTTGCTCCCTCTTAACGGATGAGTACTTGTCCATCCTTGAACATAATTGCATACCCCATGTCCTCCAAGGCTGATACTGAGAGCAAATTTACTTTCAACCCTGGGACATACATCACTCTTGCCACCTCCAGAGAAACTCTTGACTCTAGCTAGAATCTGACACTTCCAACCCCCTTCACTGCATGCATGGTATGCATCCCCACTCTTCACATGGTAGTCTGAGTCTTTCTCTGAAACACTAAGGAACATTGACCTCATTCTTGTCATATGGCGAGATGAGCCACTGACCACAACCCATCCCAATGCTGCCATCTCATCTACCTTACGAAAAACTCAAAATTTAACTTTCCGGACTTGCTGCCCGGTTCTGTTGCTTGCTGCTCGGGTTTGCTGCCCGCTGCCTGGACCCCTGCCCGAGGCTACCAGGGGTTGCCCATAGCCTCTTGCTACTGCCCAGGTCCTTTTCTGGGTTGCTCAAGCCCTTTCTGGGTTGCTCGAGCCCTTTTTGGGCACTGCCCGACTATGCTGCCTCGCTACTTAAACAATTATGGGTCTGCACAAAAATTTCTGGGCACTTTGCCCGCTTCTCGAGTCTTGCCCGACGACTGCCCAACCCCTACTGGGTTTGCCTGTGGCTTTCGGCCCTTGCTGTCCTGTTGGGCAACGCTGGTCTCTCTGGTGGCTGTCTCTTGGCTGTTTGCAGCTCCTGTCAGGTGGCTACAACACCCCACAACTACCTGTCTCTTCTTCCCGTGCCCAGATTGTCTCCACAGTCTGCTGCCTTACCTCACGACTGCAATTACCTGCGTCGATTCGCTTTTCCACCTAGATCTTTGTTGCAGGCGGCTGCCTCCTGCAACCTACGTCCCCTGCAGCCTTGGTGACTATGCTTTGTCCCTGTGCCGCGACCCTCACAATGGTCGTTGCTTTGGCAGTTGGCTACGGTGCTCGCTGTTGCGGTGGTTGAGCCCGCGTCGGATGCTAATCTCGACAACACCCTCAGCCACCTCCAGTGGTTTGTTGTCTCAATCGCCTGTGGATCCTCGGCTTCCCACTCAACCGTCAACCCCGTGGGCAGGTGTTTCTTGGCTGCTTAGACGACTTGTTCTATTGTCGGCCCTGCATACAAGCTGCCGATTGTAATTTTCGATGGCTTCTTCAACCACCTCTCCCAACCGTGACCACGTTCAACCGGATCGGCCCCTTACCTCCATGAGTGGCCTTCACTCACAACTCTTCAGTCAGAGCTCTTTTCCCACAGTTTGTAGATAGCACCGTCAACTCGAGTGCTACACTTCCTCTCGGCTGCTAAATTTGCCAACACACAGACCCTTCAACAACTCCACGATTGTGTTGGAGAACGACCTCTCTAGGTTCTCTGCAAATAGCTTGTTGTCTCAGCACACGTCCGACTGCTCATCCAACACAGCTACAACCTCCATGTGGTCACCTCCCACACAACAACCACGATTTGTAGCATGTCCTCTACAACCAGACTGTGCGTTGTACGGATTCGTACCGTACGATTCGTACGTTTTTTTTTTCTTTACCTCGCAACTTAAAAAAATTTCCACTACTAAAATTTGCTCTCGTGCAAATCTGGTTTCCTTCTTCTCAAAGCCGAACCTGCTCTTATACCATGTTGAATTTCCTGTAATCCTAGCACCTGGCAGTTAATTCCCAACAAAACATGTTTATTGAATTAAAGCACAACTAGGTTACTCAACGATAAATAGCGGAAGCATTAAACTAGAAACCAATCACATTGCACACGAGATTTTGGGTAAAACCCCCTTAGAAAAACCCTTGCGGGAAAACCAGTTTTGAGTTTGATTTTATTAGATAAAATCCTGGGCTCCTGTCCTGGGATAATGGCCCATCAGAGGATTACAATGCTATAGCTGATAGCCTAGCCCACTTGGCTGTTATCTCTGTTGAAAAGTCAACAAGAAATGTGTGTCTAATTTATTTTTCCCTTAAATAAATTGGGCAATAAATATTAATCTATTATCTCATAATTACTTGAAAATAGTTAACTGAAATGGCAAATCAGTTAGCTATAGGAAATTCGAGTTCAAAGGTTGACTGTTAGGACATCCAAGTCGAATTAGTTGTAACTGAGTGATTCGAAGTTGTAACAGAGTTGGATGTGTAGTTATGTGAGTTATGAAGTAGTTTAACTTAGTTAAGTGAGTTAATCTCAGTTGTACTAGTTGTAACTGAACTTACACTAGTGAGAGATCAGTGAATTAATTATTAATTAATTCACAATCAGTGATCTCACATGCAACTGAAGATTTGCCACTGTTAACTACATGCATGTCAGATCCAGTGGAGACCTAGTTGAGATAACAGGTGAAAGGGATAGTTTGGCTATCAGTTGTAACTTGTGATTTGAGTGAGTGCACTCATGCAATCACACACACAGTGGATGTGCCCATGAGGAATGCGCAACCTAGGCAAGAGGAATTCAAATTCATTTGTAGGTTTTCCATTAGCAGGGATTGCGCAGAGGAGGCAGGCTGTCTGGGAGCAGTAAATTGGCACATGAATTTGTCAATTTTTGCATGACAGTGTGAGACGATTGTATATTGTACCGAGAGCTCTTGGATTAGAGTTTTGTATGAGATTGTTTCATGATCCATGATATAAACATAATATATGATAGTGGGGTTTTTAGCTTTATGCTTTCCCGGTAAAAACATCTGTGTTATGTGTGATTGATCTTTCTTCTTGATATTGCAATTGGCGATCGTGTTTTAAATTCCACAAGAATATTAGTAGAAGCGATTCTATATTTAACAATGGCATATAATTGTTAGATCAGGAGAATCCAGGCAATACATAATTTGTATTGAAATTTCTACAATCTCCCTCGTTGCCCCCTGCACCCTTTCCTCAGCCCTGCCCACTCAGACACAAGTACATGAGCATGACTCCCTCTTGCTTCTATGCACTCATTGTGTACCTCTAACTCTCCTTAGATCTGCTTTTATAACTCCTAATGACTAAAACCCTATCTCCAAAGTGATCAACGATCAAGATATGATTTTGATCTTTTGAGATCAACGACTGTGATTTAATCTCTCATTGAGTCACTCAACTTTACAAAAAGTCACTTTAGTCATTAAATAAAAACGACTTCAATAATAAGGTTGATATTTAGAGAGTGTTGCTCGGACACCTCTACATGTTAGGCACCGCCAATGCAAAAGTACATGTCCGAGCTACCTCATAAACTAACAGAAATGAGGGGAAGTACCAAGGGGTTTTCCCTAGGTAGTGTAACTTGGAAAAAAATATAACACATTATTTTGCAAGAAAATAAGAATAATACATATAAATAACATTTCAGAAAGAAACATATGTCTGTATTAACTCCCATATATGATTACATTATGCAAAATCCAAAAAACAGCCTTTATAGATGAGGCTATACATCCAAAATCAGCCTTTATATATGTGGCTACATGTGCCAAAATATAACACAAGTAGAATGCTTGCTTCTGCTGTAGGGAATCCTTGCTGTTGAAGAAAGTGTGAGGAATGAGTGAAAGGAGGCAGTTTCTTATAGGAAAAGAGAGGCTGATAGGATTTCTAGATATTTTTTTTCAAATGAATCTAAAAATTAAGTATCAAGGTTTAAAACCAAATTAGGGGTTAACTTGTCTTTAATTTCCATAGATTAATGGTTTTAACTTTTTAGTCTTTGAAGGGAACCCTTGCTGTTGAAGAAACTATTATGAGGAATGAGTGAAAGGACGCAGTTTCTTAAAGGAAAAGAGAGGCTGTTAGGGTTTCTAGAGATTTTTTTTCAAATGAATGTAAAAATCAAGTAACTAGGTTTAAAAACAAATTAGAGGTTAATTTGTCTTTAATTTCCATAGAATAGTGGTTCTTAGTTTTTCTATGGGTCCCATGGTCTTCATGGGCACTTGAGTGGGTGTGGAAAACTTCACTATTGCATTTGAAATTTTGAAATGTGGGGTCTAGCACTGAAATGCACCTAAAATACGCCAACCTTTTTGGCATGCATTTCCAAATTGTGAAACCTACCTGAAACATGTTGGGCGGGTTTCGGTGTTTCTGGCTGTTTTGGGCTTCAGTACAGGGTTGGGGGGGTGTTTGCTGCAATGTAGATATGCTGGAACCCATTGTAAGATATGCTGGAAGTCATTTCCCTATTTGTTATCCACGTTATGCTTTGATAAGTTGCTTATACTTGCTTCTTTTCTCCAATTTGATCTAGATCTGGAATTGGTAGTTATACTCCAATATTTGGTGCTGTTAGCAGTCTAGATTTAACATGGGATTAAGAAATATCCCAACATTGAGTGGTAGCAATACTTGATGATGGTCAAAGGAGGATGGCAGAAGATTAGACTTATTACATTCTACAACAGTGAAAGGTCATGGAATGTTATGCAAAGAGATGTTTGATGGGATTGCTGTTACAATCGTATTTTCAGGTGGAAGATTCTAAAGGAGTTGAAAATGTTCACTATATCAATTCTAGACATCCTTGTTCCTCAGTAGAAAGATTGTGATCGTGGAAGTTGAAAAGGGATTTTTGTTTTTGAAAACTGAGGATATCTTAGATGCGGCTGCAAGTAAGCATAAAGTCATTGTCATCTAGGAGTAATGAGGGAGACAACCCAGTAAAGCATTGTCATGTATGCTAAACAATCTGATTAATAATCAATATTCAAGAAATGAATGAAGAATTTTGTGAACAACTCTCTCTGACAATAATACTGGTTAATACATGGATTTTCTTGGCAGTAATTTTAACTTTTAAGTAATGGAACTCTGTGCAGAAAGATTTTGAAGCCGAATTCTAGCTGTGGATGATGATGCGGTAGAAGATCAAATCTATCAATCAATGCTGAGGATAAAGTTAGTTTAATCCCTAGTTCTCTACTTGCCAAAGTAAAATATAACAAAAAATTAAAAACTAAGTTAAAATTTTGTCATAATTAATTAGACTAGTATAAATATAAAAACAATTACTGGCATTGATGTATGAACAACTAATTCATGTATTGATACCATGGAGAGATAAGTGCTGAAAAGTTTTGATGTTCAACATATTTGTCCTTCAGTAGTACCTTTGATAAGAAAGAAAATAAGTTTATGGTAAGATTCTGAAAAGACAAGCTGCAATCAATCTATGAATTGTATTTTCATATAAAAGAAAAAATGTGATCATCTGTAAATGTGCTTTTTGGGACAAAAAGATTCAACAGAGTAAATAATAATTTATGAATATCAGCAAAGAAGATATAACTTATGCTGAAGATAAGATAGGTCCGAAAAACTTTCAAGAAGTAATCACTGTTCTGACCCTGTTACGAGGAAAATCACTCTATGGCATGGGGTAAACCACAACAGACGGAAATGACTGCAGAAATCAACTCTAATCTCAAGTATGCTATATAAACAAACATGCTAACAAGACAAGATAAAGAGCCTACCTCGTCTAGACGTTTGATGAAGTTCACCGTTGAGCACTTGACTCAAAACTACACACCTGCAACTTGTCCTCAACAACCAAGATACGCAAGCATATGGTGATAATATATAAAATTAGCACATATAATATCATAATCCATCAATATTCATAACAAATACGCCCATGGAATAATAATTCAAATATTTGCAAGATATTAATTGGACGAGAAAAGAGTATTTCTATTAAAATGTAATCAACATAAGTGTATGAATGACAAACTTCTGTGTCGGCACGTTCGGAACCGAGAAACTAAGTCCCTTCCAACTGGGCCTCCACCACTTCAATCCTCCACCAAAGGCAAGCTCATGTAAGAGAGACAATGAGGTTCTCCATCAAATAGGGAAGAGCTTGGGGGCTGAACCATGTGTTCAGAATTAAAAGGACAAAGGGATGCAGACTCAATTTGAAGTGAATAATTTCTCCAGAATAACTTTGCTCTCAAAGTTGAATTCTTCTCCTCTCTTCCACAGCTTGGATATGGCCCATTTATAGCCTTCAAATGGAACTGAAGGGTAGAGTTAGAATGTTTCCAGAATATGGAAGGTGAAGGATCATGGATCTCGTGATGTGACTTGGAAACCTGACACCATTTTTTAATTTCGGGCACAAAACCCGGTGTACGCGGGTTGTAATGGTGCAACTTATGTATACACATGTTGTATAGCTGTTAGGGCACGTATATGTGGAAAAATATGTTTTATAGCTCTGGGAGTTGCAAAAAGAGGACTTCAAGTCTGCATAGGGAAATGGAAAAGGCCTTCTGAGCAAGTTGCATGGGGTGAGACAAATCTTGCTATAACAGATGCCCCCTAATGTGTGAGATCAGAGGAGTACCTGCTATGGCCAAAATATATTTTAATTCCCAGAAGTGGAGTAATGGAGACCCAACTGGACGAACTAGTTGACCATAAGAAAATTACAATCCATAATGACTTTGTACACATGGTTGCTAATTTGAATTACACTGCAGATCCATGTGGAAATATACCAAACAAGTGTTCATGGCCATGAATAGGCATTACAAAGGTAGATACATGCCATAGGCTGTCATAGTCACGAACAAGGCCCAGTGAAAACCAGTCTCAAAATCAATATGAAGATATCTGTATACAATGGAGTACAATCTGATCTCCCATGGTCACTGAAGTCATATAGGTACTGGTCCAATGAATGATAGTAACAGCTTAGGAAAGCTAGGACTATGAATTGATGTCTTCAAGTCTTCTACACGATTTGCCAAAGATGCAAGTCTACATCATGTGAATAAAGGAGTTGACGTCGAACACAATGAGACTTCGTTTGATTACCGGTCATTAAGGTATACCGTTAACAAATGTGAGACAACCTATCGATAATGAAAGTAGGTATCAAGGCACCGAGTACATTCTTACAAGTGTGAATAAAGGAGTCGAGGTCGAACACTTGAAGAATCCATCGATCAGGCGACATTGATGTATTCCCAACTCTCGATGGCGAGAACCTGCCATTGATGAGTGTAGGCCTCTAGGTACTCATAGGACTTTAGGCCTCGTTTCTAGAATAGATGAGCTGAAGTTGATGGAAGGAGACCCGCTGAAAGGAGAGCATTAAGGCATCTCTCATTAGTTAGCACGAGGTACAAAGCAATAGCTTGATGACTTGGAGGAACTCGGACGAAGAACATGTTCACGAACCAACGATCCTGTGCGTCTTTCGCATGCACCAGATGCAAGCAATGCATGAAAAAGACCCTTTGAATAGCAACCAATAATGAAAACTGCCGACAAAGGCGAGGAAACCACCAATAAGGATAATGGCATCCAGGACATTGCACGAATCCCAATGTGTGAATAGATTTCTTGCCGTTGAACACAGGGGAAAACCCCTAGTCAATGACCAATGAGGAGATGTCGACCGTTGGGTTCAAGGTTACCTACCCATAAGGAAAATAGGACCAAGGTGCATGGTAGGACAACAACTTCTTGTAACTCTGAGACACACTGAGGGTATGGCCAACATGCAAAGTCAAGAGTTCTGAGAAATGGCCGACACAGGCTTATAGACATCCTTTGAACAAGAGCATGAGACATATGGAAGACTCTGGCAGCATAGACTCAATGATGAAACTTTGTGATGCGGGAAGCACCAATCAAACTCTCCATAGGGAGTAAACTCTAAGTAACGAGCTCTGCTTCCTAAGGTCATGCTGAACTCAAACTTTGGATGACAAGTGGACTTCAAAAGTTTGTGCTCTGTTCAAAGGTGACACAACTGCTGCCGACATGAGATAATATTCTTCTCCTGCCCGTCTTTTTTTGTTTTTTCATAGACAAATGAATGCTATGATACAAAGGAGGAAACAAGTGTTGCGAATAAGCAACTGGTTCCAGCAGTGGAACATACTTATGCTCAATGCAAGGAGGTGCATGCAGGATATGGACACTCAGGGGAATGTTTCTTTGTAGGGTACAGGGTGTCAAGCTGCAAATGATATAAACAAGGCTCTGCTTGGCCGATGCAAACTGTTGAGCTAATAGGCTTATAATGCAAAAGCGGGAACCGACAATAGGCTCAATACCCCAAGCGAGAGGATGAGATGCAATTACAACTTAACTCCAAAGATTGTCCTTTTCATAAATTTAGTCTACTTCGTCTGAAAAAGGGTTAAAATTACACCAAATAGACGTCCTTTCAAATCCAATTTACGAGTGTGAAAGAGACAATTTCACTCGGCAATCTTTTCGCTTTTTGAGAGAGTCGGAAAAGAGCTTAAACAAGACTCGTGGGAGTCCCGGAGGTATAGGTCAACGTGCTTATGAGTAGGGATATGAGGCTCGAACACAAATTTATATTGGAACTATAAAAGACTCTCGGTCTTTATGGAATAATCTCTGCATGGGCACCAAATGGCACAAAGGTTCTAACTAGGGCACCCATGTTTGGTAAGCCTCTACCATTCACTAATGACACTTCTAGTAGCAGTAGGGAGGTTCCGTGTCGCTAACAAAATGGGATCGTACCTAAGGCATATTAATCACAGTCATAGGATAATGCAAGTGTGCAAAATGGAGTGATGACTTATCCTATGTGCTCAGCAAAAGAAAATACTTGCCAAAGTCACGAACGGGCGAAATGACGCTAGAAACCGCAAGAATCCCTGGATAAAACCACCAAAACCAACTCCTTCCATTGCACTATTAGACCACTAGGCCAAAATATTAGCAAAAACTATGTAAAGTGGGTAAATTTTTTCTATAAATAGTAAAAATAACCAAATTTACCATACCATTTCACATTTTCACCCATATAGTGCATTTTGGACCAAATTGCCCACGACCTTCAACTGCCGATTGCGGGAGTGACGAGCAACGGAAAGGACAACCGTCTGGACCAAGTAAGTATTCTTTCCCTCCTCTTCATTTCTAGTGGATTAGATTTTGAACTTAGGTCTCATTTTTTGAGATTTTTAATGCGCAAATTAGGAATTAGGGTATACGCGGGCTGTAGATCATCGGGTCGTGTATACACAACCCTATACGCGACTGTTATCAAAACAGACCGCGTATATGCAGCCCTATATGCGATTGTGTAAACTGCAGCTCACGTACAAGTCCGTAACTTGGTGGTTTTTAAAGGAAATTAACTCAAAAAACAGATTTTCTTTGCAGGATGGTTTTGGGATGGAGAGAAAGAGAGCATGAGGAAGTTGATGCTGTAATGGAAAGAGACCCAAGGGCCCAACTAGCATTAAAAAGTTGTGAGCTTTATAAGTTTTGGGCTCTCAAAGGGATGAGGGCTCAAGTGAGGCTGCTCCAAATGCTGGTGAACTTTTGGGATCCGGATAAAGAGGCCTTCAACCTCGATGGGCAACCATTGAGAATTGAAGTCGAGGATATCTACTTTCTTATAGGGTTGTCACGTCAGGGTGAGGTGGTGAACCTCAAAGCCAAGGGAGTTGGGAGTGGCATGAACATAGAGGACTACATCGCCACTCACTGTGTTGCAGGCACAAAAAAGGTAGGGAGCCAACTCCCTATCGGACGATCAACAACCTGAGTCTAAAGATCGTCGTTCTCATGCTAACATGGATCATGGGGTCGACCTCGTTGCATCAGGCGTCAAGGCCACTGATGTTCTACTCCGTGGAGTGCTTACGACCCACAGTATATGATTGGTGCACCTCACTACTGGCTACTATGAAGAGCCAATTGACAGACTGCAAACATGGTAGGAAGAGGGAATTCGGGTTCGCATCTATCTTGTGTAGTTTTTTCTTCCAGTGGGTTCCAAGATTGAGCCCTAGAGTCGAGATCGCTCCTCATAGACCGCTCGATCCAGCCATGTCACGATGGAACGAGGTGATGAGGCGGTTGGGAGGTGGTAGGGTACCGACCCCCTACAACGATGAGTTCTTCTTCTGGTGGCGTCGACAGATGATAGCCCTGGAGGACTACCCGTATGTAGAGATTGACTTCAGAGGAGACCAAGACATGCCATTACCACTAGGTTCCACCTACGGAGACATAGGTATGAAACAATTTTCAAATATATTTCATTTTTTTGTATTTTTTAAAGAGAATAAAAACACAAATGTTTTTGGATGGTGTCAAGTATTTAACAAAAAGCTTTGTTTCGCAGATGTGGGTCTGCGACAAACAGATGGATTACCACGACATCGACGGAGGCACCGGGGGGAGACTCGGAGAGAGTGCTTCAAAATGTGCAGGGCAACCTGTCTCGTTTGACGCACAGAATACCCATGGTTCAGGTAGAGGATCTGCCAGAGGTGATGCAGCGATAGGTAGTGGGTGTGCCCCGTGCATGGGTGCGACTCTTCCAGCGTCTCGCAAACACCGTAGTATGCTATCATGACACACATCACCACAGGCGTAGATGTCATGGTTATTGTATCGATCCACTGTATATGTATTTTGAGGGTGTGAGCCCCAATTTTGTACTATAACACCATTTTTTTTGGAGAAATGAAATATAAAAAACAATGGTCTTCGGCTTTACTTATATTACAATGTGTACATTGGTGAATGTGTTTTCTTTACTTTAGTTATGTGACAAATGACAATCTAAAACATAATTAACATATGCATCAGGTACTTAATTAAAACTTCTAGGTATGTAATTATAAGTAATAAAATCAAAATGTCATTCCAATAGTCGTACCCGTAGGAATTGTCGGAGTAGAGAAGGGTCTTGCACATGGTAACTGCCGTTCAACTGACATACTACTAACTGGGAATCTAGGCAAACTTCTAAAGAACGAATACTATGTGAAATGGCATCACGTAAAAGCTCTATAACGACGCTATATTCAACCACATTATTCGTTGATGGCCCTAGACAAACGCCACCTGAAGATACCCGTTGAACCTCGGGTGAGTAAACAACCCAAGCGGTGAAAGATAAGTTTTGTGTAGGACGACTGGCATCGTCTGCGAATCCTAAGTAAACTGAAGACTTCGTTGACATCTGCCAACCAAGGGAAAACTCGATAAGCAAGCCGATGACACAAAGAAAAATATATATATACTAAGATACACTAGTATACAAAGAGTTATGCCCAAGCTTGGGGCTCAAGCGTAATATGTTTTCAAGTAGAGCCCATTTCTGGGCTTAGCCAACCTATTCCCTTCATAATATTCTAATTCGTAGGCTCCTTTTTCTAAGACACGTCGCACGATATAAGGACCGTGCCACATGGGGTTGAACTTGCCTGCCCCCAACGGTTCTTTGGCTTGGTCATACAAGAGGACCAAGTCACCCTCAGCGTACTGTCGAGGACAGACAAACTTATCATACTAGACCTTGACACGTCGTTTATTTGCTTCGATAGTCGTAGAGGCATCTCGACGTTGCTCATCTAGGCTCTCTAGGTGTACGAGGCGTTCTTTGAGATCGGAAGTGTCAGGTAGGAGCTTAACCGTCAGTCTAAGAGAAGGGATTTTGCACTTAAAGCGGGGGTTGATTCCCGGTCTCTTCTTGTATAACTGAGCGAATGAATTTCTTCAGGTGAATGATCCGCATCGATATATACATTCTCAATTTTACCAGGAATACGAGAGATATTGATCGTGACGGTAGGAGAAATACTCGCCACGTTTCCCTCGGCATAAATGCCATGTGTATCAAGTGGGACTACGACGTGACCGACTATCTCGCTCAAGGTAGATCTAAAATCGTCTTGTTCGATTCTAGCAAGCTCTGGGAGGAAGTAAGAGCGATGATGCATATCATCCCATGGCCTATCAGAACCATTCATGGCCTCTACAATTGCTTCATCCGAAGGTAAAGTAACATCGAGGCAATCATGTGAGCAAGACGATGAAGTGGCCCATATGGGTCGGAGAACAGGATCCTCCTCGTTTGTTTGCGAGGGGACAGGGTCAGGAGCATAGTCGAGAACAACCTAATATACTATCTTTGCTGTCGATAGTGGCATCAACATTCCAATATGTGACTGACCTTCATAAGACAAGGTCGGGTAAGGTAGGGTCCAAGGATCGTTAAAATACGAAGTGCGGAAAGGAACAAACCTCATTGATGAAGCAGACCTACTGGACATGGCATAGATATGATGAATTGGTGGCACAAAATCAAAGGTACCCATAAGAGAGGAATACATTCTGACACCAATATCCTCAATTGCCGGCTGAGAATTGTTGATCACGGGGATCGAAGGTCCAACTGATGCATTGGGGCTAGCGTGCACAAAGGATAACTGATCGATCGTCACGATTTTCCCATCGTGAGAAAAATATAAAGTACGGAAAACGGACGATACGATTGCAGTCATAGCATAAGTCCAGTTACGCCCTAGTAATAAGGTATAGTCAAGGGGCGCATGAACCACCTCGACATCCACCTCCACTGTCTTCCCACCTAATTGGACCAGAAAGGTAGGAAGGATACCGTGGGGATGGAAAGAACGACCATCAAAGGCAAGCTCATGTAAGAGAGACAATGAGGTTCTCCGTCAAATAGGGAAGAGCTTGGGGGCTGAACAATGTGTTCAGATTTAAAAGGACAAAAGGATGTAGACTCAATATGAAGTGAATAATTTCTCCAGAGTAACTTTGCTCTCAAAGTTGAATTCTTCTCCTCTCTTCCACAGCTTGGATATGACCCATTTATAGCCTTCAAATGGAACTGAAGGGCCGAGTCAGAATGTTTCCAGTATATGGAAGGTCAAGAATCATGGATCTTGTGACGTGACATGGAAACCTGACACCATTTTTTAATTTTGGGCACAAAACCCAATGTACGTGTGTTGTAATGGTGCAACTTGCGTATACGCATGCTGTATCGTTGTTAGGGTGCGTATATGTGGAAAGACATGTTTTTTAGCTCTAGGAATTGCAAAAAGGGGACTTCAAGTTTGCATAGGGAAATGGAAAAGGCCTTCTGAGCAAGTTGCATGGGGTGAGGCAAATCTTGCTATAACAGGCCCTTTTAATTGATGCTCATAGAAGAGCTGTGGAAATGCTAGTAAGATTGTTAGTGTGGACATAGCATTAAATTGTATTATTGTAGTGAACCAATCACTACAACGCTAGTGTATGGCTTGGATTGGATTGAAAAAGATTAAAATGATCTTATTTATGACTTGGAAGGAGGAACATTTTGAGCTTCCATTCTCCAAACATCAAAAGTCACGAAGAATTATCCATTGGGTTTTTGGGAATTAACTGCATCAAAGTTTATTTGGTTTGTTGCAAATGGATAAAATAGTGGCTTGGAATGGATAAAAAGATTAAAATGCTCTTATTTATGACTTGTAAGGGGGAACTTTTTGAGCTTCCATTCTCCAAACACCAAAAGTCAGGGAGAATTATCCATTGGGTTTTTGGGAATTAAATGCAACAGAGTTTATTTGGTATGTTGCAAATGGATAAAATAGATGTATATAAATTTAAGTTTATTTCAAAATTTTAGTAATAATGTTTTGAAGGAGTCTGTTAGGTTGTGGTCTAGTGGTTGAGACAAAGTGTCACCATGCTAATGATCAAGGTTGAAACCCTAGTGGTTGTAGAACTCCCTAGTATAAGTTGGTTGAGTTTAATAGGATTCATATGAAGATTAATACAATGAAAAACATGTAATTAAGGATTAAAGTGGGGTTGACTTAGGCATATAGATAATGTAATTATATTAGGGGGTTTGTAACTAAGGGGTAAGACTAATGCTACCGAAAGAGGAAGGGAAGAAGTTTTTGAAGTTTCTACAATTGGCATTAACTTAAAGTTAGGAAGATTGGCTTCGATAAAACAAAAGTTGAATATCTAATTGATGATATAAGAAAAGGAAAACATTGGACATCACATGAAGGAGAAAAGAAAAAATGATAAAAAAATTACTTCAAAAAAGATCGGAAAAATTAGGTTAGCAAGCTATGTAATACCCCTTACGAGCATGAGCATATTGTGCAAGTGTATGGTAGGTATGTGGTATGTTTTCCATTTCATTATATTTGAATTAATAATATAATTAATAAACTAATAAAAAGGTGCACGTGTGGGGTGATAACTCCTTAGGAGCACCATGGGGGCAATGAACCAACAAGAGGGGAAATAGGGATGATCAATAAAATATTTTTTATTAAGTAGCCATGTGTATTTATTCCCAAGCCTTTATACCTTTTGTCCTATGTGCCTTATGGGGGGGGGAGGGGGGGGATGTATTCCTCATGCAAGTGAGTAGTTGATGCAAACTGTTGGGGAAAACCATTGGGAATTAGGTTGGCATGTTGAAGCTGAAATTTTACTGTGCGAAGGATGAGTTTGCTGACTTAGTATTTTGTTGCCATGCAAGTATGGAGAAACCATGGCTGGACATTGTTAAATTTGTAGCAGAGAGAAGGCGTCTGCTCATGTCTATGTGTCCTACGCATGTAGGGGACATTAAAATTACCCAAGACAACTTTTTAATTTTGCCTAAGTCTAACTTAGGAAAGTATGAAAAATTAAAGTTTTAATTTTTCATTGACTTTATTTACCTAGTTACTAAAGTTTACTTTGGAAATAATTTAAGTTGTTTTATGATCCCAAGAAAGATATAAGATCTAATCTGGATCATTGATCTCTTTTGGAAAGATCTAGAAGGGTAAATTCAAGAAAATAAAGCTAGGGTGTGGGCACAATATAGATCATTCTTTTGTGAGTGATTGAGCTGAGGGGAGGGGGTGAAAGGGCTAATGAAGAAAGCCAATTGTGCAGCTGAGATTTTTCTTAGTGAGGCAGCGACTTCAGAGGGCCGATTTTGAGGCTAAGTGGCAGCGAAAAAGCAGGGCCGAAAAATATGCGCGAAAAAGTTGGGCTGAAAAAGCAGGTCAGAAAATGCAGGGCCGAAAAAACTGCGTGGAAAAGCAAGATGAAAAAGATGGGCCGAAAAAGCAGGGCAAAAAAGTTGGGCCGATTTGTTTTGGGCTCTAAGAATTCTGAATCTGCTATAATAATTTTCTGAAGTGTTCATTGTATTTTTTGCTGCTGTAAATTGCTCAAAAGAAGAAAAATAAAATCCCTCCTTTGCTGCTTTTCCCCACACTGGGGTTTCCAAGGTATATACTATGTCATTGTGTGTGATTGGATTTTAATTTTTTCTGTTGTGCATGCATGTATACTCAGCTAGTATAATTTTAGTATAGATCAGATTTAAATTTCTGAGTTTGAAATTAAATTTTTGGGTTAATAATCTATTGGCTAAAATATCATTGTGCTGGATATTAGAAGTTTTACAGACATAAGTGTAATTGTACATTTGAGATTCTATGGTTCCCAGCATTAGAGATTTCCTGTCTAGCCTGTGTGAGAGTATTGGAGGGAAGTGGGATAGCTTGAGGGATTGTTTAGCAGTGAAGGGGATCCCATTCCTTATGCTGTACAGGGATGAAGGGGAAAGAAAGGCTGGA
>ML804775.1:244646-265933 GCA_009831015.1 Picea engelmannii
TTTCAGTTTGTCTTGGACAGTTTTGTTTGAGCCTTTCTTGTGATCTTTGGGGTTTCCTATTTCAGCCCTTCCTCTTGCTGAGTTCTTCTTGATAAACTGTCCACTTATTGATCATGATGAGATTGAGATCAAACCCTTGAGGGTTTGATCCATGACCTTCTTAGCTTTTCTGAGCATATAGATTGAGGACAGCCATACATCAGGTACCTCTTTCTTTATTTTGCTAAGATAAAGTTCAGATCTGATTCTACTATGGTTTACTTATGTTTCTAGCTTAGTTTAATATTCATAAATGTTATTTTTCTGTTCTTGATCAGTCCTAGATTAAATCTGTTCTCTTTAGCATATTCAGTCTTGTATTTTCGGTATTTTATCTACTTCAGATTTTGTTTTAAAGTGCTGATCTGTTTGTACTGTAGAGTTCAATTTTTGAAAAGATATCACTGTTTTTCTTTTTCCCTAAAATCTATCAGATCCCAAGACTGCCATAGATCTAGGAGTCACAGCTAATTTTGTAACCCTAAAGCAACATTCTTCTCTTATAAGATGGCTGGGGTTTGTGTTTTATTCATTCAGTTCAGCAGTGAGCAGTGAATTAGTTGGCTGTTTTACCTGTCACAGATTGCAGTTTAGAATTAATATGATAGGACTGAGTTGCCGTCATATATTTTCTGCAGTATGTGTTTATAGATTCTAGCATTATTAGAGTCACAGTTTTGAGTGGCTTTCAGTTTCCAGCATCTATTTTTTTTAAGTAGTTCTTTTGGTGCTGCGTTTGTTTACCATGGTCTAGAAAATTTAATACAATCCCCCTATGACTTCCTTCCTTAGAGTTAGAATCAAGACCGCGCTGTTCAGCTAACTTCTCCAAGTGCAGAGCTGACCTTGATTTCTATAATTAGTTTGCCTCCAGACTTAAGGTATGTGGAGTGTACCCCAGGCTTTAGAGGAACCTGTGCAAGAAGCTTTGGGATTGGGGGAGCAGATGATAAGGATACTTAGTGGAGCACCCAAAGGAATGGAAGTGTACAGGTCAGGTATTAATAAAAGAAGTAGAATGTTTCGATGATGCCAGTGACCACTCGACCAACATGTTAAATTTTAATTCTTTGTACCCAAATTGTTGGTTTTGGACATTCTTCCTGGAGTCTAATAGGATACTGCTAAAGGTAAATTGATGACACATACTTCCAGCAAGTTAGAGACCAGCTAGCAAATTTTGGTTTGGAGGTTTAGTTGTACTAGTACTACAATCTGTACACCTCTGTAGCAAGTAACATGGAAGTGACGGAGGAAGGATATGCAATGACCAAGAAGATGTTAAATGAGAGAGATCTTCGACAGTAATGGGGGAAGATGACTAAGGAGATGGAGGCAGTGCCAAGTCCTTGTCAGCTAATCTGACTGAACTAGAGGGTCAATTTTGGTATTCTAGAAAGTAAAATAAAGAGGAATTTAGAAAGTAAAATAAAGAGGAGTTGCGGACATTAAAATGGTCGCCATAGGTGGAACACAGGGAGAAGATGAGGAAATAGCAAATTTACAGGAATTGTGATGTACATAGGCAAAGGAGCAAAATGGAAAGGTGCAGATCATTCAAGCCACCAACATTGTTTTGAAATCTTATTTATTTATCATGTAAACTCAAGAACTCAAAACAAACTACCCATGGATATGAGTCCTTAACCAAATTGCCTGACTGGGGCATTTGGCAAGGTACCCAGGTCATTGGTAGAAATTCAATCCATGGAGCTATCAGTTTTTTAAAAGCAGCACCAAGTCCATTAACATCATTTTGTGCTGGCCTTCAATGTCATTTTTGTTTGTGTTCTTCTGCACTGCTTTCTCTGGGAGGCTGTCCAATCATGGGTTCCATTCCTTTGCATGAAGCAGCCCAATATTTGCTTCTTCTCAGTCCTTTGCCATTCCTGCTGAAGTCCCAGTATTTGTTATCCCAGTCAACAAGTTGCAGTTCTCATCATAAGTTCGGCTCCAAATGCATCTCATTGACTGCCATTTATTTCTTTTGAAACGGGATTGATCACTTCTGTTATTKCTACTTCTACTACTACTGATGACATTGTGTTATCTTTGTAATATAATAATATTCAACAAGATGCTCAAATTTACAGCAGCAGGGGATCAATGTTAGTGATCATTTTGTATACATAGTTAAATAATAAGTCCGTGACATTGTTAGAGTCGATGTGTGAAAAGTTACTTGGACAGTTGTCTTTGAACCATCAGCCCAACTCCCAAACGTTGTGATCTTGTATAATAGACATGCAGAAGACGCAGAAGCTGATCATTCTGTACAACTCTTACTGTGGGTGTGTGCTCTCTATTTGGAGTCTGATATGCTGCCTGTAAATGCCGTATTCAGTATCAACATAATTTTTTTATTTTCTGCTAGAAATTATTATTTTTTTTATTGTTCTCTTTATATTTCTCAGAATTATGTAACTCGGGGAATTACTCAGTTTGGGGAATTTCCCAAATTCTATTGGAATTTGGAACAAGCCACCTAAGTGATTATTGATATGATCAGTTGTTCTATGCCTGCAACAATTTGCAGGACTACAAACCATACAAAATGGGTGGCAGTTTGGAGTATGTAGAGTCTTGTATATACTTCTTGGAAGTTGGGGCACTCTCCAAGGAGCTGTCTTTGGGTTTGTGAATGATTTGACAGGCCATTTAAACTCTCAATTATGTAAGTTACTGTTGGCTGAAGTGCCTTGTTTGAAGTTTCATTTGTGAATCAGGAATTCTACAATTGCATGTGTACATTCTGAGTGTTATTGATTCGGGAAATTCTAGTATTTTGGGAGATTGTAGAGAAAGTTTTCAATGATGAAGACTTCGGCTTCTTGTGATTGAAAGAAGGTTAGGAAAGTGGGGAGGGGAGAACAAATGCAGTAGAAAGAACCCCTTTAAGTTAAAGCCCAATATTTAAATGCCAAAGAAATCAGCTAATTTTGCGCTCTATGGGATAACATGGAAATGAAGGTGGTCGAGGATAAATTTCCCCTTGAATAAGCAGAGGAGAGCATTGGACACAACTCAGATAGCAGTGTATCAACATTCTGGTTCTTAAGTGAGATCATGATTTGTCAAAAGTAGTATTAGGTTATGAATCAGGTAGAAAAATATCTTTCTCGTACAGAGTAACTATTATATTTAAGGAAACGATTTTGAGTAGTTGTTTGGGGTGTCTGTGATGGCAGAATTGATGAACCTTCTTCAGCATTTGCCTGTTGGAAGGAAAGCCAAGGTAGTAAATGTACTATGTAAGTTGCAGATGGTAGCTTCTCTTTTGTGTTGTAAACTCACTTGTAATCAATGATTACTTAACCTCCCTATTGGGGTGGTGCAGTTTATAATTGGAGTCCTCCTTTGGCTTAGAGTTTCTTAATGAAGTGGTTGTTCAATGAAATAGGGTGTTTTATTTTTATCATCTTTCTTCAGTCTGCGCCATGATATATGTTTGATCCTGAAAACTAGTTGAAGAAGGTTTAAGGATCGTTTGAATGATCAGTTGGTGTTGTATAAGACATGACTGAAATTTGACGAGTTACCTGCACATTCCTACTATGAAATTCCACATATTGTTTGATCTTGGAGGATAGATGGGACATCTTTGCTTAGGAAGAATGGAATGAAAGAGCTATTGCAAGTTACTTTTAATCATATTTAGAGTACATGATTAACAGCATGGGGCTAGATGGGATCTTGCAAGCCCTGGCATCTCACTTTCTTTTTCAAGTTTAGTACCATCAGCGATAAGCTTAATCACCGCGTTCACTGAATTTTAAGGATCAAATTCAAAATTTGGTGCATTTAATCATCAGCCGCACAAATTCTACCAGGTTCAGCTAATATAGTTTGCAGTTCACGGTTCCACAGAGCCATCATTAATTAATTAATGTTCAATGTGTTTTTAATAATTGATGCCGACGGATATGCCCTCGAATGTTCTAGCTCTTTGAATTGTAACCTGTAGGTTTCCTTCGGAAAATTGATTACAGGTGCTCTTTATCGTTGGAATAGTTTCCATTGCCAGGATGCCTCTACGCACTAGCATATCTCGGAATGGTTGCTAACTTCCCAGAATGCCTCTTCGCAGATCACAAACGAATGCCATGGTTCGGTTGTGTATTCTCCAATGGACACAATCTCTGTGAATCGGGTCGGGTCAAGAGAATTTGTTGGTTGGAGACCTTACAGCTTATTGACTTGGACGGATTTGATTACGGGTTATTGACGATGGATATATTTGATAAATTTAATTTTATATCAGAGTTATAGTTTTGGTTTTATTTTATTTTCATATGATATTTGTTATTTTGTTTGTAAGCATAAAGTTAAGTTGACTTATTATTATATTTATATATATCTTATTTATAAAATTGTATATATTATTTTATATTTACTAAATTTAATATATATATATGTATATATATTATTTATTACTATATTATATATAAAAATACAAGTTATATAGTTCTAATAATTTTATACAAGTTAATTTTTTAAGTTCTCTTGTTATCATTATATTAATATTCATATATATCTTATTTATAAAATTATACATATTATTTTATATTTATTAATATAGTATGTAATATATTTATTATTTATTATTATATTATATATAAAAATATAAGTTATATAGTTCTAATAATTTTATATAAGTTAATAATAAATAATATATATATATATATATATATATATATATATATTCAAATTTAATAGCAAATTTTATCAGAGGTTTTTAACCTGGCAAATTTTTATCGAATTTCATTGTTGTCGAATTCGAACACGAACATGAACATGAACCAGGTGACTAAAGTGATAAGTGACCAAAGGACAGGACTTGGGCATCATTCATGTTTCAACAAACAATAGAAGGAATTATAGTCATTTTTAATCTAACTATATATCTCCTATTCTTTGGACAATTGTAGAATGGGTTGACTATAAAATATCTTAAAATATGATGGATAATTTATTGTAAATATGATGAATAACACATTCTTCCTTGATTGTTGAACAATCCTCACTTTTGTTTTCATTTCAAGTTCTGGTAGTTACCTCTGTTTTATTGCATTTATGTTTTTTTGCCCTTGTGCAGTTCTAGTTGGATGTATTTTAATTGTTAGGCACCCTCCAGATATGGTTACCATGTGCTGGATCTTTGCATTTCCCATTGACCACTTCTGATTATTTGTTGATGGTAGCATAATTTTTTACTTTATCCCTTGTTGATAATCGGTGAGCTAGATGACCTAGTAGATTCTCAACTAGGACTACTAAACAACAGATCCAACCTCCAAATAGGCTTCTTCATAGGCTGAGAATCAATAGTTTCTGCACTAGTATGGTGGACCAGTCAGATTCAAATAGAAGAGATTCTTTATCCATCTCAGCTCTCTCTTCAGCTCCAAATTATTATCCAGGAGAGAGCAGAAAGACCCCAGTGAATTTGGAACCTATAGATGACCTCTTTGTCATACCTTGTAGTTGGGGAGCATGAACAGTCTTTATCGTCCCCACAATTGTATTTCTTAGGACTCCTCTGATGTACACTTTTATGTTGATTTTGGATTTGCTTTGATTGAGATTATAGTAGATTGCAGATGCCTCACATACTCCCTTGTTATAATAGAAAGTTGCGACTTCTAAGCTCATTGATCAGTTGACCATCTTTCAGTTCTCTCTTCCTTTGTTTTGAGGATATCTGTTGAGAGCCAAAGAAGCTACCTATCTTTTAGTCTCTGAGATGTTTACAAATTGAAGCTGAACGCTATGCCTATCACTGTATTCAACCAAATCATTACATTAAAAAAAACGGTTTTGGTTAATTGTAGAGGAGTTATCGTAGAATGCTTGTTTTCTGTAATGAAAAAAATATATGCCCGCTGAAGAACTTTTTAAGAGGGTATGACAGAAAAAGGCAAAGTTGTATCCTATATTTAAGATTTTATAAGTTTTTTTTGCAACGCCAACCATGTTTAGCCTCTCACCATTTGAATACATTTAATGCATGAGCATTTAAAGATTATTGGAAAATACATGAGTGGTTTTTTCAAGTATTCTCCTTTTTTGTCCTATTAGGATTTTGTTCTGACTATTCTATTTTTCAATATTCAGATCCCGATCGACCTAAAAATGATAAGGCAACTATCCTTGGAGATACCATTCAGATGTTGAAGGACTTGACTGCTGAAGTAAAACGCTTGAAGAATGATCAAACATCTCTAACGGAAGAATCTCGTGATGTAACTTTCATGTCTTCATCCCTAACCTGATCTTGTGGCTGAAAACATTTACATGGTCAAGTCAGTTTTGCCAGATAAGTTTGATTCTTTGTGTCTGGTGTTAATCTTTTTGGTGTGTGTTTTGGATTGGCTCAACAAGCAGCTTGCACAGGAGAAGAATGAACTTAGAGAAGAGAAAGCTACATTGAAGGCAGAAATTGATCAGCTGCAAAGTCAGTATGAACAACGTGTACGGACAATGTTCTCATGGACAGCTGTGGATCCAACAATGATGATGGGGGCGCCCCCTTTCCCATACTCTGTGCCAGTTCCACATCCAGGATCAACTGCAGTACCTGATTCACACCCTACCCCACTGCAAGGTCATACACAGACTCCTCTCATGGCGCCTCCTTTTGTTCATGTTCCTGTTCCCCCAGGAACTATTCCCATGCACCCCTCTTTTCAGACATATCCATTCTTTGGAAATAGGAGCACTGATGGAAGCAATCCATATCTAGCATTTCCACCATATTCTTCTCCAATAAATTCACACACTCACGTTGAGAGACCATCAGCACAGTATCCTTCATCTGTACAACCTCTGCCAGGCTACCTTGTACAACTACAGCAACATCCAGGGAATCGACCTCAGAGCACAACTGGTACATCTCAGTCTGCTGGTGCAACAATATCAGCTCAAGCTTCTGGTGAAAACCTAGAATCTCAGCAAGGAGGCAAGTCAACGGCAAGTGATATATCACATGGACATCTAACAAACAATGGGCCTAGGTCATCTCCAAATCATTCTGGTAGCAGAAGTGATCACTTGGATGATGCTAAGCATATAGTTTTACAACTAAAGACTCCAGGTTCAATGCCAGAAGCCCCTCATCGTCAATCTAATCACTCCTCTTATGCTTCTGAGGAGCAGGAGCAGATGCAGGTGAAATAATATGACTATATGGATGGATTGTTGAAGTTATTTAACTAAGCAAAGAATCGAGCTTGAACCTGATTTTTTTATGGATTCATTTTTCTAAACTTACAGGAGGTGTCATCTGAAGTCAGAAAAGGAAAGATCTCACCAAGTGATGAAAGCTCTGATCATGTGGGTCTTAAACTTGCGGAAAAGGCTTGTGCTAGAGGGCTGTCGCTTTGTCATTGTGTTCATGATGCCTCTTCTAGCAGTCATGGAAACGAGGATTCGGTCAAAACCAATAGCAGTCAGTCATCGACAGGAAAAGAGTGACATATTGCATACTGTTGGATTATGCGTGCAAATGAGGTGCATGATGTATTGTATCCTGAAATGCCCTTTCCTTTGTCACCTTTAGAAAATTTCAATTTTATTTTTGGAATTTTCTCCTTTTTCTTTATTATTTTTGTTTCTTGTTCAACTTAATTGCAATTAGAAAATAGAATACATGAACATTAAATGTTCTATTTAATGCCAAACGATTCATCACAATGTACATGCCCATGTAACATATCAAACAAACAAAGAAGAGTACATTCTAACGAGAGAACAGGTGATGTCAAATTTCATTCATCTTGTTAAAGAAGATATTACAGTTAAATGTGTAAATATATGGTCGGCAGTTCCCTTAAATTATGTTGTGATAAGGAAGACAACACAATTATTCTGACTGTTCGGCTCTAGTCTTACATGCAATTAATTTTTATGGATATGTTTGGCCCAATCAGCAGTGTATGCGATCTTGCACTTTTTAGTTACTTACAGTTTGTACCATGATACGTATATATGGCACATCTTTTCAAAGTCGGAGAAAACGTGTTTAAAACTTTAAACATGCTAGTTTTCACATGGCACACTCTTTCAAACATTTTAGTCGTTTGTTTCTTAAGCATGTAGCAAGGTAATAAAATTTGTGTTGGCTGTTTGGTTCCAGTTATAGTAGTACCAAAAATATGAACATTGATAAATCACGCTGAATGCAGAAAATATTTTGTAAGCTTGTTTTGTGTACTGACAATTTTATGTGGTTTTCTAAATAAACTTGGGGACACTGTATAACTCATTCAATTTTGTTATGAAATATAGGTGGTAGATGGGAACACTATGTAACTAGATAGTGCACAATTAAGGGGGTGACCACAGGATTACAATTCACTTGCAGCTGAATTACTGTTATTTATAAAGATGGACTCTACTTTTAAAACATGGCACATTTCACTACGTTTCACTGTCTGCTACATGCATGGAGCTATGCTTAAAGTTCAAATATTGATGGCATTTTCATCAATTAATATGAAAATATGGACATTGATAAATCACGCTGAATGCAGAAAATATTTTGTAAGCTTGTTTTTTGTGCTGACAATTTTATGCGGTTTTCTAAATAAACTTAGGGACANTTTCACTGTCTGCTACATGCATGGAGCTATGCTTAAAGTTCAAATATTGATGGCATTTTCATCAATTAATATGAAAATATGGACATTGATAAATCACGCTGAATGCAGAAAATATTTTGTAAGCTTGTTTTTTGTACTGACAATTTTATGCGGTTTTCTAAATAAACTTAGGGACACTCTATTACTCATTCAATTTTGTTATGAAATATGGGTGGTATATGGGAACCCTATGTAACTAGATAGTGCACAATCAAGGGGGTGACCACATGATTATGATTCGCTTGCGGCTGAATTACTGTTATTTATAAAGATTGACCCTACCTTTAAAACATGGCACATTTCACTACATTTTTGTTATGATAAGATTGTTAAACTGTCTGCTACATGCATGGAGCTCTGCTTAAAGTTCAAATATTGATGGCATTTGCATCAATTAATGCTACTTGAATTTTAACTTAAAATATTGATGTTCATTACGTTTCTCTTCAAACACTAAGCCTACAGGTTGTCAAATGCAGCAAATTTAACTCCAGGCTAGAAAGGGCTTTGAGTGGTAACAGCCTTGAACTCATGACATTTTAGTTTTGATCGTCGTAACTGACTATTGAAGGTATGTGATAACCTCCTTGTAGAAAAGGCATATTCTGACTATCTAACTGATAAAATAATTCCTAATCCTCTGTTATAACTTATACATTGCCCTCTGGTTCAATAGTCTGGTGTTTGGTTGGTTTGATGAAATGATATAGTCCCCTTTATCATTTTGAAATTTTTTAACCGAGGCCTTTGTTCTGTGTAAGGAGGCATTGAGGTAAATTATGTGCATGACTTGTATCTGCTGAGTGTCAAACTAGCAGGATCCTGAAAGTTAGTTAACATCATTGACCTGCGTAACAAGTGGCTGTAGTGTTATCCTTCACAGGTTATATCTCCTTTTGCAGTGATTTTCGGAAGTAGTAAAAGTCTGGCTAAATTTTCTCTTTGTATGTATGTGTGGTAAGGTGCTTTTATCAATGGAACTTGATAAACTTGCCTCATTGCAGTGATGAAGCTCCTGTTATCAAAGGTTACACGTAATCATCCTATATATATATATTTGAATGGAATGTATTAGAATAGTAATGCCCATTTTGTGTTAAATATCTAGTTTTATAATAAAGTCAATTTAATATGGACAAATAAAAAAGACGGTAAGGGACACGGATCAAAGAAGCTTTTGCACAAGGAGACGAGGATGCAATTTGCGAGAGATTATTTGTGGCAAATTTTGTATTATCAATATATGGCTTTTGCCATGGATCAAAATGAATAAGAATTGCCTCTTTCTTTTCCCGTATGTTCTTTCCGTCTTGTTTTTCTCTGCTTTGCTTATCAGAGTTGAAGTGTTTGTGTGCCTATGAGAAGAAAGTGTTAAAAGTTTGAAAGGGAGGATGCAAACAAGCTGGAGAACACAGTCACCTTATGCAGTCGTCAGCTTTTTGGTAAGACTATTCAAATATCTTTTTTCTACTCCAAAATATTTTGCTTCTTTTAATTCTGCTTAGTTCGTGGCAGCCAACGAAGAATTGGTTCAGAGGAAACGTGACCTAGCCGTCACTTTAGTCTCTCCTATCAAAGTGATCACTGTTTGTGTAGACGTAGAAGCATTGCGTGCAGCTTAAGAAGTGTTGCATGTTAGCTGAGAGGAGTCGTATGAAGCTTGGAAAGTGTTGCATGAAGCTGAGAAGTGTTATACTTGTAAAGAAGTGTGATAAATGCAGAGATGGTAAGAATATGACCATGGGTTGTTGCAGGAACTGAGACTAATGTCAGGTTTTTTATAATTACAGTTGGTTTATGTTTAATTCACTCTACTCCAGAGGCATATTTGGCCCGGGCATCATTTTTTACCAGTCTACAACTGCGTGTCTTGAAATTGTATTGAAGTAATCGAGAGAATATTTGTTTCTAGGGTTGCTTAAAAAAAAACTAGAGTTGGACGGCAAGAGGGTGATTGAACTCTGTTAAAGATTTGGGAGAAAGGTTGTGGATCAAGAACAATAACTATCGAAAATGGCGGGAGCAACAAAAGGTAGAGAGTTGGGCCAGGACAAGGTGGCGGAGCTCTGGTGTAGGTTCATGAGAAAGGTTGCAGACCAAGAACAATAGAAGAAAATAAGATTGAAAAAAAATAATGAAGAGTTGTATCACGAGAGGCTGGTGGAAGAATGGTTGTAGACCAAGATCAATAGCTGAAGAAAATGACAGGACTAATAAAAAGCCTTCTCTCTATGATTCGCAGAAATTGGATGGTAAGAACTTCTGGTGTATGGAAATTTAAAGTAAAAAAATGCACTTACACCGTAGTAGAGAAAAGACCAAGTCAGATACATAAGGTGCTTGAAGGAAGGGACAGAGAGGCCTTAGCCATTATTATCACGTTTGTAATAAATGGAGGTAATTCTTGATGTTTTGGACACACTTCTAGTGAAGCTTGGAACCCACTAAAGGCTACATATGAAACTTGACACGAGAGAGTATAGGTTGTAGGTGTGGAAGTAGGGATTTCCATGTTTGCAGCTACACCAACTTGAATAAAAGGCACTAATAATTGAGCACAAGTTTAAAAGTAAACTTTGGCATGAAAGGTTTGGTTACATCAATTATGAGAAAAGAACAAGGCATGGTTCAGCTCATTATGAAAATAAAGGTATTAAGGAAAGCTTGCTTGACAAGTAAAAACAAATGTGCCACCAAGTTTTTGGAATGGCGATGGGGGAAAGCAAAAGTAGGGAAACGTCTTTGAGTGATGTGTTGGAACACCACCCTAATTTTAAGAAACCTCATGAGAGACGTTGTGGGCCTTTGATAAAGGGGACTTTGTTCGAAATTCTAAAAAATAAAGATTTAATTATATGAAAAATGATGTCAAGTCACAAACATGAACCATGAAAGCATGACATATATGTTTACAGTGACATGTTTGAAACAATCATGATTAATCAAACACCATTCTATTTATCATTGAATTTAAAAGATTTAAATGACATTGATCTGAAAATCATAGATAAATGGAATACAATGATACAAAACACTAATAATGGTATCAAGTAAATAGTGAAGAGTGACTCAAAGACTTTGCGATCGATGTCTAACTCTCGGGAATTGAAGTGTATCACAATTCATAACATAAAACTTAAAAAGTAAAATATATGAAGTGTATCACGATTCATAACATAAAATTTAAAAAGTTAAAAATAAGAGATCAAATGAAAATCGATGCTCAAGTTGCAAGTTCTATGCACATCCATATGTTGTTGGAAGACATCAACACCATCCATGAGAATGTCGATTTCACCATGTAGATTAGAGTCACTCTCGAGAGTACTCAACGGCACACCAACCAAACCATGATGCACCTCATTCAGTCCTTCCTCTTCATATTTGTGCATCCTCCACTAGATCCACATCTCATCATGTCATTGCCCCTTCCTATACTTTGGTGTCTTTTTGGGTTCAATAGGTACTTTTTAGGTTCAATAGGTAGGGCACTATATACTGTAACTAGCTTTCGTGCTCCCTTCGAAGTAAGTTTATTCCTCTTTATAGAGTGGATGATGCTATATATGGACCAATTTTGTTCTATTGCAAAGGTTATAACAATCCGAGACAATGGAGGAATACCAAGATATTGGAGCTTTGGAACATCATTCCCATGCATCCTCCACCAACCCATTGGGTCATCCCGACCTAAGTTTATTAATTTTCCATTGCATCAAACTTGTTTAAGGGGCTTGTGAGACCTGCCAATCGAGCAATCTTTCTATGAAATTTTGTCCCCAATGCACTGTGAATCTTTGTAGTGGCAACTTGAAATCCATTCTTTACCTAGGGATCATCAGTGGGAGGAACTTTCCTAGGGCTTTCCACATACCATTTTGGATATAGTGTATATGCTACTATGTGCAAATGTGTGTTCATGTGATCCCACTTACATTCAGTAATGGGTTGAATATGGTTCATATATAACTCTAATGAGAGCTCTCTTTGACAAATATCTGCCTTTACTTGACCTAACATGCTATCAAACGTCTCATAGATTTCTTCGTTACTAGGGCATTTGTATTAGTATAATGAATGGCCTCTACTGTAGGGTCTAAATGATAGCAAATAATTGCAATCTACCCACCAATCATCATCTGATACTTGAAGCTTGATCTTTTTCCCCTCATTTGTCTTGGATTATGTCCCCTCTTCCATGTCGTAGACACAACCATGGTCGTTGATGGTGATTTCCCCCAGCATTCTCTTCAATAAGAGATAATTGCTAAGATATCTAGTATATGCGGGCTTGAGGAATTCCTTCCTTGAGTGAGCCTTATGTAGGGTTGAGGAGGTGTGGTAATATGCAAAAAAACCTTTCTAAATCTTGTTGATGAATGCAGCTATGTGAGACATTTTCCAGCTTATAAACTTTTGAGGTGTGGATCATTGCAGCTATGTGAAGTCTTTCTCTCAGCTTACAAACTTGAGAGAGAGCCCCTAAGAAGGGTACATGGTTCTTGGTTCTTGCCTGAGACAGAGCTAGAAACGTAGAGATGACCTCCTCCATTCAGAGAGTGAGAAGAACTCCAGATGATAATCCAGTGGGAAAGACGATCTGATGAGTTGGACGTGCCTGTGGCTGAGTAGAAGGTGAACGTGTGAAATCTCAAAGTGCTGGGTGCATCGTCACGTGAACATAAATGAAGATGATGTGTTAGCCTCCTCTGAGTAGGAGAGTTGATGAGAAAACTCTAGAGGATTCTCCTGTTTGAGGCGGTGGGAAAGAAGATCTGTAGAGTGGACATGCCTGTGGATGAGCACGGGTGAGCGTGTGTAGATCTGGTTCTTCTATGTAATGCAGTGAGCTAGAGCTATGACATCCCTATGGATGTGTCCTAGTGGATGAACACTAGTGGGTGTATCAGATCCTTTGCTATATGTTGTTCAAGAGTCAGGCTTGCCTGTAACCCTAATTGTTATGTAAAGGGTACAGGTCGGCCCCACCTTAATGTGATTAATAATAAATGTAAAAGATAATAATAATAATAATAATAATAATAATAATAATAATAATAATATGACTTAGTGAGGTCAACTCTATTGAGCCAATAGACACTTCGGTTGATAGGATAAGTCTAATATAAGTAAAGGGAAATTCCCCATTGTGGAATCACATCCTTCTTGTGAGTTTGGAAATTTCAGCAAGTACACTTCTTTGGGAAAAGGTGCACACCTCTCTTGGGTGCTAGAGTTCTAGGGTTTAAGCACCCTCTTGTGTGCTAGGTCTTTCTTGGAGGTGAAGGTCTTTCTCTTGAAGAATATGGAAAAGGATTTGACTGAGTTTTCTTCCCTTCTTGAGAAGGGTTTCTCAGGATACATTTTGTGTTCTTGTGCATAGTGCTTCTTCTTGTGATCTTGATTACTGCAACATTTATGGTTATGGTTAAATAATAAAATGGAATAAACTTCACGCTTAACCTAGCCTATTGAAAAATCAACACGGTATCAGAGCTTAGGTCTTGAATAACCCATTGCACAAGCTACAAGCCTTTATCAGTCATCTCTCCTCTTTTGTAGAACCGTACGACCCTCCTAGGGTTTTCAAAAAATCCGTACGACCTCCTTCTCAATGGTGATTCAACCCTTAATACTTGGACGCTGGGGCTACTTTTGGCATAGAAGAGTACGACCTCTTCCAACGCATCTCCAGAAACTCTCAAAACGAAATTACGATAAATTTTGATTTTTGGACCTAGGGTTTCAAGGGTACCGAAAATTCCTACAGAATATTAATTCTAGGGTTTCTGAAGAAATGTTTTTCTTGAATCAACAAACATCTCAATGATACTATCGAATTGATTATTGGCAGTCATAAGTCCAAATAAACCAAGGTTGTAGATTCAACCTAATCATTAGTTTTTCAAAGTCCAGTCAGCAAGTGTTCAATGAAAACAATCAAATGAAGAACAAAACATTAGTATAAGATAGGCTTGATGGAGCAAACAACTTTAGCCCCTGGAAATCAAAGCTTCTAGTCACTCTTGAAGAGGATGATCTCTTGGATGTAAACAACTAAAATTCTACTAGAGACAACTACCGATATAGAGAAGAGGATAAGAAAATAAGAAGATGTCAAAGCAAGAAAAATATTCATCTACTCAGTAAGAGATTACCTCTTACCCTGTATTGCCAATCTGAAGACAACCTATGATATGTATAAAATGCTAAAAGGAATGTTTGAAAGTGACAACACTCTCAGAGCTCTTACCTTAAAGAGCCAACTTCAAAGTACCAAGACGACGAATGATGACATAGTTGCACTCTTCTTTATGAAGTTGTCAAACATTAAAGAACATCTAGAGACCATTGGAGAAATCATGTATGATAGAGAACTTGTCTTAACCACTCTCCAGAATCTTGCAAAATCATGGAAGCCTTTCATTCAGAGTATCAGTGGAAAAGAAGCTCTACCAACCTTTGGGCGTCTATGGACAGATTGCACTCAAGAAGAACTTAGACTTAGAAATAGAGGAGTAGAAGATTCATCAGAAGAAAATCATTCTCTTGCACTTCATACAAAGAAGGGAGGAAAATTCAAAAGAAATCTTCATCCAATCCAGGTTATCAAAGAAGAGATGTTTCGGAAATTTAGTGCATCAGATGTGACAACTATGGACACATTGCAAGAAACTGTCCAACCAGGAAGAAGGGAAGACAATATGCTTCCACCGCTGACATTGATCCATATCCACCTCAAAAGAGTGAAGATAAGAGAAAGGAGAAGTACTTCCTCTAAAAGGACATGACTACAACTAGGTAAATCAATTGATCCCTAATTTTATAGTTGATTGCATTTTTTCAAATAAATGATGAATATTATTTCTAGTACGAGAGCTCTCAATTTTTGGACCATTACCCCTGGTACGGGAGTCCAAACCATATTTAATTTGCTCATCATACAAGAACAAGCAGAAACGATGTTGCCCTTGAAGAAGAGATAGCTTTTCAAAAATCCAGAGAATCTCAGATGGAGATTAACAATGAGACAATGCCTTCTCCCCCTTCAACAGTTCAGAGGGAGACAAGCATTATTCCAATTGATCCAGTTGCTCCAGTTGATATGTTCAGAGATATTGCAGTAGGACATAAAAGGGCTACCTAGACTCACTCTGTAAGAGGCAGAGAAACATACAAGCCTTTCAAGGCACATTCTGAGAAAGCAAAAGAGATTTTTGAGCTATCCTTTAGTCATGAGCCACTTCATTGATGTTGAGCTTCCTTGTCTTAAAGAAGTAATAGGAGAACATGTATGGCAAGATGTCGTAACATAAGAATACTGGTATATCTTAAAGAATGATGTATAATATATTATTCAGGGACCAGAAGGGAAGTCCGTGATAACTTCCAAGTGGATCTATAAGATCAAGTATGCAGCTAATGGAAGTGTCGAGAAATACTAAATGAAATCTATAGCCAGAGATTTCTTACAAACAGAGGGAGTTGTCTATGATGAGACTTGTTCCAGTAAACCCATTGCACTTCCATCCGTACTACCATCAATGAGTTGGAAACTATATCAGACAAATAGATTCTCGATGAGTTTGGATTTCAGCAAGAGTGTTGCTGATCCAAACCTATATCATTAACAATGTTGGTGACGAGACCCTGTTTTTTATGACTTATTCAGAAAGCCTTATTGTTGAAAACAAGTAATCCTTTGACTTTTGAATTCGAGATGAAGAATCTGAGTATGATGCACTACTTCTTGGGACAAGAAGTATGACAGAGGATCGACAAGATTTTCCCGAGTCAAGGAAAATATACCGTGAAAATATTAAAGAAGTTCAGTATGACAGAATGCAAAATCCACCATGATGGATTCATGATGATTCAGTCGAGACTGATCCACAGCTGATTGGATCACTGATGTATCTGGTTAACACTAGACTTGATTTATGCCATGCAGTGAATATGCTTAGACAGACTCACTAGACAACAACAAAAGATGTATTGAGAAATATACGAGGCACAATTGGATATGGCCTAAGATACGCCTCCAGTGTGAACTTGAGTTTGCAGGATATGCTGATTCAGATTGACCACATCCGGTTGATGTTCTACTATAAAGTTTGCCATGGTTTCCTGATACAACATGAAACAAAACTATGTGACCTTGAGTACTACAAAGGCATAGTATATATCATCAAGTGTGCGAAGCAATGTGGCTTCACAAGCTTCTGACAGCTTTACTTGACCATGAGATGGATCCTATGATGATAACCAAGAGTCGTGTGTAAAGCTCTTTGAGAACCCAATGTTTCCTGATGGATCAAAACACGATGAGATGAAATATCGTTATATCAGAGATATGATGCAGAGGAAAAGCGTACACATGCAGTACCTTCCTACACATGAGAAAATTACAGACATCTTCACCAGAGTAACTTGGAGAAAAATGCCTTCCTAGTTAAGAGGGAGTATTGATGAATCCAGCCAAAAACAAAATTTAGAGTACATCCGTGTGAGCCCTGACATTATGAAGAATGCCTCCCTAGATGAGAGGGAGTGTTGATGAATGAAGCTATGTGAGACATTCTCCAGCTTACAAACCTGTGAGGTGTGGATCATTGCAACTATGTGAAGTCTTTCTCTTAGCTTACAAACTTGAGAGAAATCCCCTAAGAAGGGTACATGGTTCCTGCATGAGATAGAGCTAGGAATGTAGATATGACCTCCTCCATTCAAAGAGTGAGAAGAACTCAAGATGATTATCCAGTGGGAAATGCGATTTGATGAGTTGGGCGTGCCTGTGGCTGAGCACAAGGTGAACGTGTGAAATCCCAAAGCGCTGGGTGCATCGTCATGTGAACAAAAATGAAGATGGCGTGTTAGCCTCCTCTGAGCAACAGAGTTGACGAGAAAACTCCACATGATTCTCTTGTGTGAGGCAGTGGGAAAGAATATCTGTAGAGTGGATGTTCTTGTGGATGAGCACAAGTGAACGTGTGTAGATCTGGTTCTTCTGTGTAATGCAGTGAGCCAGAGCTATGACATCCCTATGGATGTGCCCTAGTGGATGAGCACTAATGGGTGTATCAGATCCTTTGCTATATGTTTTTCAAGAGTCAGACTTGCCTGCAACTCTAATTGTTATGTAAAGGGTATAGGTCGGCCCCACCTTAATGTGATTAATAATAAATGTAAAAGATAATAATAATAATAATAATAATAATATGACTTAGTGAGGTCGACCCTATTGAGCCAATAGACACTTTGGTTGATGGGATAAGTCTAATATAAGTAAAGGGAAATTCCCCATTGTGGAATCACATCCTTCTTGTGAGTTTGGAAATTTCAACAAGTACACTTCTTTGGGAAAATGTGCGCACCTCTCTTGGGTGCTAGATTTCTAGGGTTTAAGCATCCTCTTGTGTGCTAGGTATTTCTTGGAGGTGAAGGTCTTCCTCTTGAAGAATATATCAAAGGATTTGGCTAGGTTTTCTTCCCTTGTTGAGAAGGGTTTCCTAGGATACATTTTGTGTTCTTGTGCATGGTGATTCTTCTTGTGATCTTGATTGCTGCAACATTTATGGTTATGGCTAAATGATAAAATTGAATAAACTTCATGCTTAACCTAGCCTATTGAAAAATCAACAAATCTCTCACTAATGTGACCAAGCCCGATGCTCATTGAATTTTTCTAATCTCTTTCAATGCATTGTTGAGTGCATGCAACTATTCTCTTTTATAAGATATCTAGTATATGTGTGCTTAAGGAATTCCTTCCTTGAGTAAGCCTTATGTAGGGTCGAGGAGGTGTGGTGATATGCAAAACAATATTTTTACATCTCTCACTAATGTGACCAAGCTTGATGCTGATTGAATTTTGCTAATCTCTTTCAATGCATTGCCAATGCTCATTGAAATTTGCTAATCTCTTTCAATGCATTGTTGAGTGCATGCAACTATTCTCTTTCAATGCATTGTAGAGTGCATGCACACAAGGGGTCTAAAAAATGTCTTTGTATATACTGTGAATTGGTAGCCCCATTGATCGACACACTCATGCAACGTTTGTCAAAACAGAGAACACATTTGTGGGCCAAACATCCTCTATAACATCTTGAAAAAGGAAAAATTGAAAAAAGCTACATCCTTGTGCTTTCCAAAATAATCAATGACACTTTGAAATAAAGGCTTTGTTATAGATATAACTATGATGTTGATCAGTGGGTGTTTCCTAATCGTTGTCTACCCATCCATAACAATAAAACACCTCACTCTCACCCATGTTTTTCTCAACTACTCCTTTTGCACGGAAAAATGGACATTTTCTTTTCTAAAATTACCATTAACTTATCTTCAACTAGGGGCACATATGAGGGTATTTTTGCTGCAATAACTTAGACCATCTTATAATAAGGAGATCAATTAGATGGAAAGGAATTCCATTGACAAAAAGAAATTTGCCATTAGCATCTTTTGTATCATCTTTTTGTTGCATATTATATGTGCTAGTCAATGTGGCACCTACTCTACAAGACAAGAACCCTTCCTTTTCGATGTAGATGTCTCAATTGGCACTAGTGAAGGTGTAAAGGTGGACGGGTTAGCTTGGAATTAGGTTGAGACACAAATGTTGTGGGTAGAGGTGTACCTTGCATCTACTATAATTTGCATCCTTAGGAGATTTGATATTTGGAACTTGGTTATTTTCTTACAATTAGTAACTCCTTTGCCCCAATTCTTGAAAGATGGTTCCTAACCCTCCTGAAACTCCCATTGTAAGGAGGGCCACAAATATTGCATATCCATTTGTATGAGCAGCCTCTAGTCTTTACCTTGTTTATGTCACAGTTGGGTGTTTGGTTGCATATAACAAAAGGGTTTTGTGGAATGAATGACCTCTTCTCATATGCAATGAATGCCTTTGATGGGTGGGTAGGTATTGGCTCGGGTTTGACTTTCATTTGTTGGTCCACTTGACCCTCTTGTGATTCCACTTTCAACCTCTTGTACAAGACATTTCTTCAAGAAATTGGTTGTCGTAAAATTCATGTACAATAAAAGCTCCATCTTCCAGCAACAAGGATTCCTTGGATAGGCTATCTGCTTTCTCATTTAATTCTATGAGGATATGAGTGTAGGAGAACCACTCCAGTGTGCTTAGAAAGAACGAAACTGGCACAATAACGGATGAAGTTGCCTCACCTGAAGTGAAGATGCCCCGTTGACCCAGTCTACCACGACCCTTGAGTCACCAAACCCTTGGAGCTTCCTCAACTTGAAGATATCAACATGAAGTAGCAAGGCCCAAAGGGTAGAAATCTCTACCTTATTATTTAAACCACATCTAGGTGTGTAATGAATCATGAAGTAGTGAGAGCCGGAGATGAAAGGAATTGCACTCGCACCACATCGAGGTAAGTGGCCTTAGTTGGCCCAAATGAATCCCCTCCACTAATTGAGACACAGTGGACGTTCTGATATTTTTTAACTTGATTTCCATCTTATATTCACTTGAAAGTTTGATAATCAAACCTACCACCACTTCAATTGGAATAGAGATATCCTAAAAAAAAACAGAACACCATATTATAATTATATATATATATTATTTATGATTATGGTTATTTATTTTTTATTTTTCACTTTTATGTTAAGAACTTGTGTTGAAGAAATTAATAAATGGTTCATTTGCATTTCTTTACATTAAACATAGAAGGTAAAGGTTTGTTCATTTGATTTTATACACATTATCATGAAAAATAAGCAATGATATTAATACTCACTTTTCAAAAAAATATCATAAATTTTTACCATCAGAAAAGTGGTAATATTCGTACTAGTACCGCCATTTTTAAAAATGTGGCAAATTTTAACTATGAGAAAAAGTGACTATATAGGTAAATATTATTTTTGAGAAATTTTGATTATAAGAAAAATGCGGTGATGTGATAACACCAAGAAAAATGTGGTGATAGTGATAACACTATTTTCCTAAATTATCTATTTGATCCATTAAAAATATGGTGACACTGGTAGCACTACTTTTGTGTTTACGAGCATAGTTTAAGGATTAAATAAATAAAATAAAATGGTTTTGTGATAAAATTTAAAAAAGAAGTGGTGTTACTGTAAACACAGTTTCAAAAACATTATAATTTTAACTCCAAAAACACTGATACGAGTAGCACCACTTTTCTTTTTGAAAGTTGATTTTATTGTTTTTAAAACAAAATAAGGATTTCTAAGGTTATGTTTTTTTTTAAAATTATAATTTTAACCCTAAAAAAAGGTGAGACTAGTAACATCACTTTTCTTTTCAGAGTTTATTTTAAGGATTTTTAAAGGAAGACTAAAGATTTTTAAGACTAGAGTTTCTTTTTGAGCTAATAGTTCTCATCAAGTAGGTAATTGTGTTCCGTGGCCATCTTTATGCCTTGAGATCCATTTCCACTTCACAAAACCTACTCATCATCATTGTCATCATCAATATCATTCATTGTCAACATTAAATAAACAATCACTTGAAAAAACACAAAAAATTAAACCATAAACAATTCATTATATATATATATATATATATATATATATATATATATATATATATATATATATATA
>ML804776.1:10893-52022 GCA_009831015.1 Picea engelmannii
TTATGGTTCCTACACCGTCTCTCCCTCCTCAGACAAAGGGATTACCGATATAGATCCCAATACAAACTCCTACCACACCACCCCCACCCCCAACCAGTGGCAACACCGCCACCACTGGGGGCAGACTAAGGAAGAACCAGCCCATATCTCCACTCCCTCCCTGAAATCAACCTCCTTACGCACTATACGAAAGAGAAAGACACCCCACTAATAGATGTCCTTCCCTTCCCGAGTTACACAATATTAACCAGCTCCCTAAAGCAACCCCATTGCTTACCACTCCCCCAAGTACATCCACCGCTACTATGGATTCCTCAACCACATGCAAGAAAGGGTTACAAATCAATTTCGCTTGTGCCATATGCTCAGAATATGGCCATTACACTCATCATTTCCCAACTCTACCTTAATTTCACCAAACATTAGCCGCAATACGCCACACATCCCTGCATGATCCCTCTAAGACACTCCCTATTGATGCTCACATTACTGACATTCGCTATATTTCTTCGTCAGTCCCTGAGTGAATGAGATGTCCTTGCACTCTCTGTGACTCACTTGCTCATTTCATGTTCCAGTGTCCATTGACTGTTGAATGCTGAGGTCGTCACTCAACCTCTATTCAACCTCATCCAATCACCCCACCACTTGTGATACAACATAATCCCTTCATCTACTCCCCGGATACTGTCATCATCACCTCCCCTAAACCGAAGTCACTCCCCATTCCCCCATGGCTCACATTTCGACTGTTTGAGGAGATTCCCCCAAATCCTTCCAATTCTCTGACAAGTCTCCCATATGAGATCTTTCCCCCCACCACAGTTTATCATCCACAGTGTCTTGACATATGATTTATGTCCAGCAAGCCCTCACACCCCGTACACAATATCCCTTCTATGTCCTCATCCCCTTAGGTCAATGACACTTCTCCATTGACGGTTCCCCCTACCATCTCCCAAGATCCTCTGTATTCTCACATTTTCCACTGCGACGAATATATCTTGGAGGAACTGACTACCCCTGATTTCCCATGGAATGCACTCCATCATCGAGCACTTTTCCTCTCACAAGAGGTCTTTCACCCTCCTGCCCATGCCTCCCTGTGCGTAGTCGAAATCAAGTATTTTATTCCTCCAAGGCATATTGACTGGTTCAAAAACCCTATTCCTTCCCCCGATGCTTTTGAAGAAGGAAACATGGCCAACATCTCCCCACAGTCAAAATTGACATTTCCATTCAACTAGGCATCATAGAAGAGATCACCATCGACATCGCATGCTCCCATGAAGAAATCATTTCTTACAAATCTCTCTTTCAGGAAAACCAAGATATTTTTGCCTGGTCATATACAGAGATGCCTGGCCTCGATCCTTCTATAGTCGAACATCGAATTGACACATGGTCGGATATCGCCCCTGTTCGTCAAAAGAAATGCCCCCTACACTCATCCAAAGTTGTGACTATCAAAGCCAAAATTGACAAATTACGCGTTGTTGGGTTCATTTACCCCATTGCGTACACTTCTTGGGTCTCCAACCCCGTCCCTGTTAACAAAAAATAGGGAACAATTCGTGTCTGCAAAGACTTTCGTGACCTCAACCACGCCTGTCCCAAAGACAACTTTCGAACCCCTTTCATTGACCAAATAATCGATGATTGTGTCAGCCACGAGGCACTTTCCTTTATGGATGGGTTCTTTGGCTACAATCAAATTCAAATCCACCTAGTAGATCAGTACAAAAGTGCTTTTACAACCCCTTGGGGCACGTTTGTTTATCGCGTCATGCCCTTTAGGCCCAAAAATGCCGGTGCAACATTCCAACGGGCCATGACCTATGTTTTTCATTATCTTGCTCGCATCATTCTCACTTATTTGGATGACCTCACTGCTCAATCCAAAAAGCGAACCCAACATTTAGACCACTAATGCATCATTTTTCACAATGTCGCCAATATAATATCCACTTGAACCCCCTCAAGTGTGCCTTCTGCATCACTGTCGGGCGCGTCCTCGGGTTCATTGTCTCCCAACATGAAATCACTGTGGACCCCCTCAAGGTCCAAGCTATCACAAAAATTCCACCACCTAAGACTTTATGCCAACTGTAGAGCCTACAAGGAAAAGCCAACTTTTTACGTCGCTTTGTCCCCAACTACGCCACTTGCGCACATGGTTTTTTCTGCTTACTGCGCCATGATATCCCATTTTGATGGGTTGAACATGCTCAAATAAATTTTGATGATTTAAAATCCGCCCTATCCAATGCCCCTTTGATTAGTTCCCCAGACTATGATCACGATTACATCCTTTACTTATCAGCCTCTATTGTTTCAGTCGCACGAGTCCTCGTCCAATTAGGGGATGATGGGCATGAACATGTGATTTACTACATTAGTAAAAACATTTTAGGACCACCCTTGAAATATAATCACGATGAAAATATCGCATTAGCAGTGGTCCTCACAGTCCAAAAACTGTGGCATTACATTCTTCTTCGAAGGACATGGGTCGTAGCAAATTCCAATCCCATGCAGTACTTGCTCAACTGACAACAGATCAACGAAATTTTGTCCCGATGGATAATTATCCTCCAGTAATACGATCTAGAGTTCTCCACTCCCAAAAGCAAGAAATCTCTTGTCCTAGACGAACTCATTACATCTTTTCCCTCAGACATCAAAGCTTCCCCCATCAGTGAAGATTTCCTCGATGAACACCTCTTCTTCATCCCCTCAGATGACCCCTGGTACGACGACCTTCTCGTCTACCTTCGTACAAAAAAGTTCGGGTCTCACCTCACTAGAGATGACCGATGACACATTCTCCATTAGCCTCCCCGATACCTCCTCATCGGAGACATTATTTACCGATGCGAGGCCGATACCATCCTTCGACGATGTCTTATCATCGTTGAAGCCGACAGAGTCTTGAATGATTGACAAAGCGATGTGTGCGGTGGTCACCTCTCGAGTATATCTACCGCCCAAAAAATCATTTGAACAAGATACTTCTAGCCCACTTTGTTTCATGACTGCATCCACGTTGTCAGGTGATGCAATAAATGCCAGCTTTTTGCAAACAAATGATGAGCTCCACCAATTATTGTACACCCAGTCATCACGGTTGGCCCCTTTTGTAAATGGGGTATAGATTTCATGACTTGCAATCCTCCATCTAGTAATGGACACAAGTACATTATGGTGGCAGTAGATTATTTTACCATATGGGCCGAAGCCATGCCCACATTTAACAACAATGTTGACACAACAACGCATTTTTTCTTCAACCATGTCATTACCCGGTTCGGATTCCCACAATAGTTAGTTTTTGATCACGGTAAACACTTTGAGAACGAGATCTTTGCAGAAATCACCTCAAAGTTAGGCTTCACCCATGAGTTTGCCTCCCCATACTATCCTCAGTCCAACGAGAAGGTCGAGGCTGTCAATAAAGTTCTCGAAACCATGCTACAACGCACTGTTAACAAACATAAGACCAACTAGCATCATATGGTGTTTTCAGCTTTATGGGCCTATTGCACAACATCCAAAACTGCCACCAATTTTACACCGTTCCACCTTGTCCACGGGATTGAATCCACACTCCCTATCGAGTGTGAAATCCCCACCTTGCACACTTCCATAGATCTCTTATCTGACACTTCTCCAATGGAGTAGTGCCTGCTGACCTTAGAGTCCCTTGATGAAGACCATTGATCTTCACTATAGCACAACAAGGCAGCTAAAAAATGATCTGAAGCCACCTTCGACCGCCATATCAACCTTCACTCATTCAATGAAGGTGATCTTGTGTTAGTCTATGATATTGCTCACGACACTCTCGGCCATGGGAAATTCGAGTCATTATGGCACGACCCCTTCATCATCCAACATTGCCTCACTAAAGGCGCTTACATCTTGGCCTCTTCCAAAGGATCCCCCCTCAAAGAACCCATCAACAAGTTGTACTTGAAGAAGTTTTATGCCTAAGCGTAGCCCCCCTACCTTAGGTTTTTCCTTATATACATTTGTAGAGTTTTTTATTCTTCTTTTACGTCAACAACCACTCCTCATGTCTAATCTATCACCTGTGTTGTTGACAGATGCATCATCCATTAACCTACCACATTGGTTACACTGACAGTGCCAGCCACTGGACCCCGAATCCCACTTCGGTTGCTTGGGCCCTCTATACCCCCTTACATGTGCTACTCCATTCCAGTGGCATATGCCTAGGTCTGGCCAACAACAACCAAGCCAAATATGATGTTGTCATTGGTCTCCTTGCTGAGGCCAGTTACCGCCACATTCATCACCTTAGCATTCTGTTAGATTCCCAGCTCGTCGTCCTACAACTCAACAACATGTATCATGTTCACGATCCTTATCTCTTCCGTAAATACCTGCAAGTTAGACTCCTATCTCGCAACTTTGATTCCGTTACATTTTCACATATTCCAAGAAACCTCAATCAAGTAGTAGATCACATGGCTAACCTACTATTGGATTGACATTTATCACATTAAAAACATCATATACATCGCATGATATATTTGTCAAAGATAGCAATAAACATCACAACCATAAACATAAAACACAAAACACAAAGACAAGAATGATCATCAATATATCCACTATATATATCAAAAAGGTCATCATTGTTTTACAAAATATATATATAGACATCTGCATGTAGGCTCATAAGTCTCATCATCCCTATGAATACAAAACTGGGTATCAAATACCCTATAAAAAATCAGGCCCATAAACCCATATATATCAACTCGGCACTCAAGGTGACCCTAGAGCTCCCCCCCCAGGTCCTTTGTCAGTCAAAGGTACCCCACCAGTTGGGGGCACTCCAACTCTAGGGGGCAGCCGACCCATCATCGCTGCCCTCGCCACGGCTGCCCTGCAGATCAACACCCGCCACTCTGTTGGTACTCCTACACATTGGTCAAAGACCTCATTGTCCTGGATGTGGGTAGATACGCCCTCTGGAACCCCCTGTAGGACCTGCTCGAACCGTCGATGCAGATCCTCTAAGACGGTTGCCGCACCCCCCTGTGGCTCTCTCGATGGTCTTGCAATGACATCATCTCATCGGTTCCTCTACCTAACGCTTGCCTCTATTGGCTCCTATCGAGACAGCTCCCAGACGACCTCAGCCTCTCGACCCCGGGGTCCAACATCTCCAAAACAACCTAGATATAGTGTCAACATCCATACACATTTATGATCAACACTATTTACCAAAATCAAAAGGATAGATAACAAACATACCTCTATGATCCCAGTCCTCCCCAGGAAGTAGCACCATGTCTGGATCTTGTCTGTAGTCCATACCAGCATATGGAAACTGTAAGATCACTTGCAACATTTTCCGCCACACTCGAGCAATTGTGGTCGTAAAGTAATGGGCACCCTCCCCTCCTCCATGTTGGGCCAAAAAATACGCCCACTGCATCAATCGAGGCCCTCGCCGTGACACTGGTGCTAGTAGAATCTGTGGGCATAATAGAGGCACCCTCTCCAAAAACCAAGCCACTAAAATTGACCCAAATGTGAAGTCATCGGGTTCGGTACACCGACACCGGTTCATCTAGGACACCATCTGGGTTTGCATCAACACACCCCACGTGATCAGGTCACCATCCAAGACCTCCTCGACCACTCTTAGTTTCCCACCTATGATCCACTAAGTGGATAAGGATCCATAAATCCTCATCGCCATGGACGCTATGCACTCTGTCAACAGGTCATCCAGGGCCTCAATCCACACTACCGAACCTGACATAGGGTTCAGCCCAGAACATTGTCTCGCCACGATAGTCTCTACCTTATCCTCCCCTAGTAGATGGGGATCAACATCCAATGCCCCCCTAGAATGGGAATCCTGTCAAAAAAATATGTGTCCTTTGCTGCAGAGAACATCAGATGCTACCCCCGTACCACAAAACACTGCAAGTCAGTGCTCCACATCTGAATTAGAAACTGGAGTAAGAACTCATGTGACCGAATCAACAGATAGTCGAAGAACTTCAACAACCCGCAGACCGCCAAATGCCTGCGCACTTCCGACTGCTCCCTCACAACCTCTCTCGATCGATCCCAGTCTCTCTCTCACCAGTGGACCGAAATCATCCCCAACTCTTCTAATGACCTACATTCACCCAGAAACACCTGATCAGCCATATCATACATCAAACATAATAATTATCAAAAAACAAAAGGCATACATCCATAATCCCGCACACAGTGTGCAAATTTACCCAATACAGTTGTGCATGAATGTGCGACTGTTCTTCAAACAGTTTCACACTAATGTGCAACTGTCGCATGCATAGTCACATATGAGTGCGCAACTGTCCATGATACATGCGTGCATCCAATGCATGCCTGTCTATATAACCCATGTGCCCATATGCACGATTGTTACCTACACAACCACACATTATGCACAGGTTTTCCCATCACAACCACACATTCAAGAATGCACGATTGTTTGGGAAAAACCCACATATAATGTGTGGGAAACTAACTTCTACCCGCACACACATGCATGGGTATTCACTCTTTTCCCGCACACTAGTGGGCACCTACCTCAAAAACACCCTTTACGGCCCTCTGTACAATTCCTAGCTACCCTCCCCCAACTTCACAAAGTATAGGATGATAAGGTCAGTAACCTATCTCTCACTACTCTCGGATTGATAGCCCCAAGATCCCGCAATCTTCAAATCACCTCACAGCTCTCTCGCCAAATCAACAATAGTGCCGGTGCAAATGAGGTGGCATTGTGGGCCCACCATCCATATATAGCTCATTTTTTCCAACTTCCACATTTAGGTACAAGAGCTCAGAGCCTCCGTTTTTTCAAACTGTTCTCAACCACGAGATCCTGATCTAGCCATCTACACATTCATATTCTATACGCCACGTTCAAGTATGCATGCTTACTTTCAGTTTTATAAAAAAAGTTGTTATATGTTCTTTATCATCAGATATTGTTTACATCGGGTATTTGGTTTTTGTGCAGGTATTTGTTAAGAAAGATTACAGCCCCTTCAAGTATATGTTCGACACTAGCATGTAATTACTCCCTCTGTAAACAATTGCATATCTCAGTGATACCCTCTGACATTTTTCTTTAGCGTGCCTACATCCGGCTCTGTAGTACCTTTACCTCTGCCACATTTTGGTACTGTCAACCGATAACACTCTCACCCACATGAGTTGTCCCATTCATAGTTCCCCTTGGCAACTTGACACTCATGCTGTTTTTACCCCCTAGGATTGGGAGTCTTGATAGTCTTTACACTTCCGAGAATGAACCCCATACTTCTTATCATATTGCTAACCTTCCCAATGGACTCTCGGGTCATATCATTGTACACTTGGTTCTGTTGACTGCACCCCCACAATTTCATTATCCATCTATCTCATCCATCATCAGTTTTCCCATCTTCACATTGTCCTCCATCCATTTACTTAATACAGAAAACCACCCATGGGGACCCCACCCTCCACCAGTTCTCTTTCACAAACTTGTGTGCTAAACAGGCCAAGCCATCTTTCACTGGCGAACCCATTTCTGTATTTGTATACTCAACCCAAATTATTCTATATTTCATTTGGTAATTGTATAAAGCCCTTGTTGCCAACATATACATAGATTTTTTAAGTCGTCATCCTCGATGGCTTTCTTTTACTTGGAAAAACAACCCATGTCTCCCTCGGTTGGGGTATCCGCCCTTTTTTCATATAAACATCATTGATAAACCTTGAGTATCCCAAATCCATGTAACCATGATCTCTGAGTTTGCCCAATTTTTCAGCCTCTAGCACAGTCTAACCCCATGTCTAGTTGTCCCCCTGACACTAGATCTAGTTTTTTTGGTTGTTTCCAATCATCCTTCAAAACCCCAACCAAGAGCAGTCCCGAGTCCCATCATCTCTTGACTTCATCCATCTTACCCATCAGTACCTAATATCACTTATTACTTGGTGGATTTCAAGAAGCCCTTTGCTCCTTGACGTCGGGTCTCCCTTCCTATCAAAATCAACAAAGTTTCCAGAATGGCGGCAGTATATTTACTCTCATTAACTTTTCAATGAGGAGTCTTGGATGACACAGAGAGAGTCGTCATTTCTTTCTGATTCCGTTGACCCCAATAACATTCAACTTCAACAAACTCTCATGTTAAGATGGGTCTTAGTATGCGATTGTTGCAGTTTTCCATACCAGCCGAAGACCTCTGAATTTGATAGGCCATCAATGCCTATGAGTCATCGACACTTCTTACCATCGTCCATTACTCGCTTCAGAGCCAGTTTACCATTTAGAACTGTCATCTACCGTTATCAACCACCCCCGAGGGCGTTGCAACTATCTACATCATCATACATTTTCAGTTACAGTCCCACATTTTGGTTTCATGACATGAGCATGGGGCATGCCCGCCTCATTTTTATAAAGATTTTATTTTTTTTTCCCAGAGAAAGGTTTGGTTCCCACAATTTTCCCTCTCCCTCTGGTGGATCACTCTTACAGTTCCTCTCTTTGCTCGTCCACACAATGGAACCATCAGCAAAAGAAACATTGATGTATTTTGGCTATACATATGCTCCTAACCTCACACATCAGGGGGCATTTGTTATCACCGAAAAATCGTCTGTAGCATTGCAAACAACGGTTGAAGAAAGACATCAATTCCAATAGCAATTAGTACACCTACAACATCAAAATCCATCAAAAAGGCATAAAACTATATACATGGTTCAAAAATCAAAGTGTGCAAATTCACCAAAGGAAGCGCGTGCACTGTGCATAGATTGACACAACCCTAATTGTGTACTATGCACATAATGCACAGGATGCGCGACTGTCTATGAGAAAACCCGTGCACTTCTCATGAACGTCGCATTTGTGAATCTTATCGGCCACTGATAGTCTGACCCCCAACACGATTCGACACTCATATCTCAGCGAAATCTAGCTTCAAGGTTGGTCAAGGGCTAGGAAGTGCCCTAAAAGGCCCCTTGTTCACATTATGAACCGGTTATATCTTGCCATGAATGGACACTATAAATATGTGCCATGGCTGGGCTAGAAAAAGAAGAAATTCAAGGTATTGTTATGCTGCAAGAATTCTTCTTGGAGAATCCTCTTTTCTCTTTGAATCATTCAAGCACTATAGCAAGGGCCATTCCACTCACCTCTTGAGAGGATTGACATTGTATTTCTTCATTATTGTGACTTGCCATTGCATGAAGAGAAGAGCTCTCTATTAGGGAACTCAAGAGCCCTCGCAAGGAGGAAGAGAGGATTCATAAGTCCCTGCCTTTCTCTATGGTGCTAGCCTATCAATATATTGATCCATTGGTAGCTATATGATTGTCATTTTCATGGTTCTAGTTCTTGCAAGTTTTCTAACATTTGTTTCCTTTTATGTTTTTTATTTTTATTTCCTTGTTTCATGTGTATTTGGTTATCTAATCAACTCACAACCCTCTGTCTTGTTTAGCTGACTTAACTAGGAAAGTAAGTGTTGTGTTTTTGCTCACCCAGGTGACAAAACCAACACAACAACCTGCATAGGGGTAAACTTTCACGATTACTAGTTTCATGATCCTCCCTTCATGTAAGGTGAGTTAGTCTCCTGATCAGCTTTACATATGTCCTTGGGTTCATCAATGTCTAGTGTCAATGCGTTCTTTACATTTGACGATTAATTAGCACGAATTTGACAAATATTTATTGATTGAGCGTAATAGTAATTCAAGAACCCATCAAAATAACAATAGATGGAACAAGGATGCTATGACTTGTCGTTAATATCCATTGTCTACTCTACTTTCATTTCAGTTTTTATTTGCTTTCTCTATAAATATATAACAGACCAGCATTCCATATTGTGAAATGCCTCATGTTTGCTTCAATGTGTACAAACAATACTACTGTATCTTTATCAGCTTGGTATGTTCGATGGAATGTGATTTTGCAGAAGTCTTGTCACTGGGATTGATTGTTGTTTTAAGCATCTTCTCGGGTTTTAATATTGTGGATCATCAACTCTTTCAAGCTTTTAAGTGTTTTGACTTCACATCTCCCAAGGAAAGGTACTGATCTACTTGAATTCAACACAATAATATTCACTGTAACTCTTTCTTCGATTGGTAGCTGCAGATGCTATCTAGAACAGATTCTTCCGAACACTGCTTCCATCCTACTACATGAACAATAGGGAAATGTTTGTTCAAATCTATGTTGCAATTGTTGCATACAAACAACCTGTCTATGTCAATTAAAGATTCTGTATTTATCTAACAAAAGATTTCAATTAAGCTTCTAAGCGGTGTTAAGCTCAGTGCTTTCAGTTTTGTGATAGCCAAACAACCTGTCTATGCCAATTACAGATTCTGCATTTATCTAACATTAAATTTGAATTAAGCTTCTAAGCGGTGTTGAGCTCGGTGCTTTCAGTTTTGTGATTGGTTTAGGGTTTCAAAGATCTTTGGTTTAGAATAACTTTAGATATTCTATTATTGAGGTGTAACAAAAAGGTTCTTCTCATTGTATTTTGGAATCTTTAAGATGTTTCGTTTGTAATCTCAGCCCTTTTTCTTGTTTTCTCATGGTATTGAATGTAATCTAGTGGTGATGAGATGAGTGTGAGGCTCCGTTTCTTCTCCTTTGGCCAGCTGCGGTGAATTTTCTGAGTGTGTTGCTAGTGATAGTGAGTTGCATGGTGCAGAAAACCATGCACAACATTAGAGGCAACAACAAAATGTCTTTTGGAGCAATCCTTTAAGTATAGATGCATTTTAATCCCAAATGTAAATGTAATAAGCGCCGGTGTAAATTAAAAAAAAAGAAATGGATTCACAAAATCGTGAATGTTTAAAAACATCGTGAATGTTTAAAAACAGGGATCTATATATTTATGGTTATTAGAGTGGTTATTTGTTTAAAAACAAATAAAAGATTTCATACACAAATTTAGTGTCTAACTTAATCTTGACATTATATATATATATATATATATATATATATATATATATATATATCAGTTATTTATGCATTATTTAGTGAATATTAATAATGTGATTTTTAAAATAAGATTGAATCCATTTTAATAGTTTAAAAACTATTAAAATGGGTTCAATCTTATTTTAAAAATCAGATTATTAATATTCACTAAATAATGCATATATATATATATATATATATATATATATATATATATATATATATATATATATATATATTATTTAGTGAATATTAATAATGTGATTTTTAAAATAAGATTGAATCCATTTTAATAGTTGAAAAACTATTAAAATGGGTTCAATCTTGATTTTAAAAATCCCATTATTGATATTCACTAAATAAGTGATGTAGATTATATATATATATATATATATATATATATCATTTTGATTTTAAAAGTTACATTTATTGATATTTACTAAAATAATGCAAAAATAATTGATGTCAAAATAAAGTTATGAATATCAAAATAATAAGTTTTGCAATAAATTTTAGAAATTGATTAAATAGAAAACAAGAAAGTCTTTAAATAAAAAATATATATATTTTTAAAAATGATTCAATAAAAAAAAGAAATTATCAATAATTAAGGTATTAGACCATTCTCATATATTTACAATTATTAAGTTAGTATATGATATAAATTGATACTAGATTAAATAATCAATTAATCAATTGAGTTGTACCACTATCTTATTGAAATATTATTGAAATGTGGAGTTGTTGACTTAGTATAATAAATAGTAAAGTAGAATGAACTTCATATTTTCACATAAAATGTTAAAAAAATTGTATGTATAGGTTATTAAGATGATTCATCTATTATTATTAAATTTCACATTTGTGAAAGTTAATGTCAAAATATTTTGAAAATAGTGTTTTTCAAAAGTTAACAATAAAAATGAATATTACATGTGGTATCTGTAACATTTTTGTTTATAATCTTTGTTTTAGCTATGTGTAATTAAATACGGTGTATGACTGAGGGCTTGAATATGTAATTTGTAAACATTGTATACCATAATAATAAAATCAATGTGACATTGAGGACAGAGTAATTGAGGGGTAAGTTTCGGCTCGAAGAGAGTCATTCGAGAAAACAAAAGAAGAGGACAAAAAACTGCGCACCAATTGATCAAGGAAGCAGACAACCTCATGATAAATTCAGGTCAGATCCACAAGCTTTCGAAGGGATACCTCCACACAACACCACCCTCTTAATGATGAAGATTGTCACCTGGAACATTAGAGGACTTAATGGTAGATCCAAGCAAAGGATCCTCTGAGACTGCATCATAGTAGAAAAACCAGATATTCTGCTATTACAGGAAACCAAATGCCGAGGAGCAGAGGCTGAAACAATCTTTCAACGCATATGGCGAGAATCCAATTCCATAACAACAGATTCCACAGGCGCCTCAGGTGGCCTGGCTATCTTATGGAACTCGTCCAACATCACTATCAACAAACCCTTTACAATGATAGGCACAATAACGTCTCACTTCGAGGTCATCGACTCGAATCAGGAAGGTGCCATCACCAATGTCTACGGGCCTCACAATCACCAGGACAAAGACAAATTCATGGAGTGGCTTGAACTAATCAAGACCCTGGCAACAACTCAAAACTGGATCTTAGGAGGCAACTTCAACATGATCTTGACGCTGGAGGAGAAAACTGGAGGCACCAAAAAACTAGAGCAAGATAGTGGTAAGTTTAAAGCTCTCATTGATCATCTAAAACTAGTAGATATAGAAAATAACAATGGTACCTTCACCTGGTCTAATCGCAGATCACGCAATCAACACATTGCATGCCGACTGGATCGCTTCTTAGTCACTGAAGAAATAATGGAATCAGGCTCCTATCTGGAAAGCCTCATTCTACCAAAAGCAGGTTTAGACCACTGGCCTCTGGCACTTTAGCTAGACACAGGAGAGCTACCCAAGTATAAGCCTTTTCGCTTCGAGAAATTCTAGCTATTGCATCCGGATTTTCAGCAGCTAGCCAAATCTTGGTGGGAGCAGGTGGAAATAGATCATGGCTCCAACATGTATAAATTCCAGCAGTGCCTTCAAAAATTCAAGCAGATGCTGAAACAATGGAACAAAAACTGCTTTGGAAATATACTTCAAAGTATAAGGACCATAGAAAGCGAGCTGGTGGAGATTCAAAAACATTCATTTCTAGATCCAGAACCACAGAATTAATGAAGGAGGAGGAGAAACTATAGGAACAAATAGAAGAAAGAAGGAAGCAAGAGGAAATCCTATGGAAGAAAAAATCCAGAGTGTAATGGCTCAAGGAAGGGGAAAAGAACACAAATTTTTTTCATAGAGCTATGATTTATAGGCGACACGTCAATAGGATCACTCACTTGGAGAACAGTCAGGGCAACACAGTCAGGGAACACTCCAAAATCGAGGCTGAGCTGCTCAAGTACTACCAAGACCTTCTAATGGAACCGAAGAAGGACAGAACGAAAGCCATACGCAGAGTCACCAGACATATACCTTCACTGGTAACTACAGAGAAAAATGCAGCTTTAACTCAGCCCATCACCCAAGAAGAAGTGGATCAAGCAGTAAAAACCATGCCTCCAGGAAAGGCCCCTAGCCTGGACGAATTTACAACGGACTTCTTCCACTACTGCTGGGACCTGGTCAAAAAATAAGTGTGGGAAGTGGTAGAAGAATCAAGAGCTTCAGTCCTGGTCCTACCATCTCTCAATGCCACCTTTCTCACCCTCATTCCGAAAGAAGAAAGAGTCACAAACCCTAAAAAATTTAGACCCATAGCCCTGCGCAATGTCATCTACAAAATTATAATGAAGGTAATAGCCAATCGACTCAAACCCATTCTGCCATTTGTCATTTCCAAGGAACAGGCAGGGTACGTAGAAGGGAGACAAATCATGGATAGCATCATCTTAGCTCACAAGATCATCCACTCCCTCAAGACTTCAATAACTCTAGGTATGCTAATCAAACTCGATCTTTCAAAATCTTTCGATCGAGCCAGCTGGCAATATCTCAGAGCTGTCTTAGACTCTTTTGGTTTTGATCAGGGTTGGGTAAACTGGGTCATGAATCTCACCTCCTCTGCCTTCTTCTCCATTCTAGTAAATGGTGTACCATCCCAACCTTTCTCACCATCCAGAGGAATCAGACAGGGGGACCCCCTCTCCCCCTTCCTGTTTGTACTTTTGGCGGAAGGCCTGGGATGATACATCAAGGCAGCAATAACTGAAGGCTCCCTCAAGGGCCTGCCTCTGCACAATATTCAGCCAACACCCTCTCATAGCCAATTTGTTGATGACACCCTCCTCCTGAACTCTCCCACGGTTAGGGAAGCTAGCAAGCTCAACTCCATCTTATCCGACTTCACCGAAGCCTCAGGCATGTCACTCAACTTGGAAAAATCCAAGATCTACTTTTTTAATACCCCGGCTTCTGTCCAACTTCAAATTTCTAGACTTCTGGGGATACCCAGGAGCTCCCTTCCGTCCAACTATCTTGGGGTTCCCCTCACAAGAGCGACGACCAGATCCATCTCCTGGGACAACCTTCTCCTTTCCATTTCCAACAAGATAAGCAATTGGACCTTTAGACCCCTCAATATTGCTTCTCGGCTGGTACTCCTCAAGTCCATTTTGCAAGCCCTACCCACTTATCTCTTCACCGCTCTGGCTGCTCCCAAACAAGTTATCAGAGCCATCAGAAACCTTCAGCGAAAATTTCTCTGGCACGATCACCAACCCAACATGAAATGGGCTCTAGTCAACGGGGACAGACTATGCATGCCAAAATTCCAAGGAGGACTAGGACTCCTGGATCTAGGGAAACTCAATCAAGTAATGGGAGTTAAAATCTGGTGGAGATGGCTAAAAACTCCAACAGCCGCCTGTGCACAACTGTGGAAACAAAAGTATGCCCCCCTCACACCAGAGGACCAACTAATCCGACATAACAACCGAATACATGGTTACAACATCTAGAACATAGCTTGGCAAAATCGCACACTGGTTCAGAATCATGCCTTCTGGGAGATAAGAGATGGAGAAAGTGCCATGTTCTAGCAAGACTCATGGCAGAAACTCAAACCCTTCGACGAAATGGAGGAGGTATCCAATCTCAAAAGAGCCCTCCATCAGAACACCTCCCTAAGGGTTAAGGACCTCTGGAAACCCCAAGCACAACAACAACGGTGGTTCCAATGGAAGATCTCGAATCAAGAGCTCGGAATCCCGGAAAATTTCAATCTGTAGAGCTGGCAATCTCAAGCTAACCGCAGGAAAATACCCAATTGAGAGGGACCGGACATCCTGAGGTGGGGATACTCCACAGCTGGCACCTTCACAATAAAAAAAGCTTATTTACTGCACGGAAATCACCAGGGTCAAAAAAAGGAGCACATTTGGAGTAAAGTCTAGAACCCCGTTCTTTGGCCTAAGGTCTCCACCTTCTTGTGGCTAGTGATGCACAATAGAGCCTTAACGTGGGACAATCTAAGGAAAAGAGGATTCATTGGACCATCCCTCTGCATTCTCTTCTATCAACAGGAGGAAACTAAAGAACACCTCTTTAACAGATGTCACTACAGCCAATAGATATGGGACCAAGGAGCGCAAATAATGCGCAAATCAAACCAAAATCAGAGAAACATCAATGACACAATTGAGAATTGGGACCGCAGTACCTACAACAACCCTCTACTAAATCTCATCTGGCAACTTTTGTCGGGATTTATTCTCTGGAAAATTTGGAAGGAACGGAATAAGAGAATATTCCACTCCCAACCATCCCTGCCAGAGGCCACATGGAAGTAAATCAGCTCATTAATCAAGGAAACAATCAGGAGTAAGTCTTGGACAGAGGAAGATTTTCACTGCAACCCAGAGGAACAATGCATTCTTCAAAAATGGCAGCCCATACTAATCAATCAACCGAGACCAAGGAATCATAAGTGTCAACAGAATAGTCCAAACGGCTGGACTCCCCCTCCAGCACATTTCATCCAAGTAAATTTTGATGGAGCCTCCAAAGGCAATCCGGGAATAGCAGGATATGGGGCAGTGCTCAAAAATTCCAGCGGCGAAATCCTTGGTTTGGATGCGGGATTCCTAGGGGACACAACCAACAATGTATCCGAGCTAACATGACTATTGCGGGGTCTCCAAACAGCCATGGACAAAGGCTACCATAGGATAATCTTAGAGGGGGACTCACAAGTCATCATCAAGCTAACCACCAAGATTCTCCATGGACGCAACCCTGCAAAAATCTCACCAAGCTGGAGACTCTCTGGTTTGCTCGAAGACTTCATCCACCTCCTCCAACCCCATCTCAGCATCATTCCCTCCCATGTGAAACAGGATGCAAACAAGGTTGCGGATTGCCTAGCAAATGAAGCAGTCAAAACGAGCGTCGAACACTTTTGCTGGGAAGCCCACATCTCAGCAGATTCATAAATCTTCACTCGGTGCCAAACCTTAGCCACTAGAGACCTTCAACCCCCGGATGGGGTGACACGTCGCATGATTGAGACACACAGGATCAAGCTGAGACGCGATATTAATGCATCTACCGGCCACTATCCCCTCAGACTTTAACTCTATATGGATCAGAGCAGCCGCATTCAAGTGATGAGCCCCTTCGCGCAAGGGAAGGGTACCATCCATCAGCACACTCACCAACAGGTTTTAATGGCCATGGCGGTCATGTTAGCCCTCATCCTTATCACCCAAGTCAATAGAGAAAAGCGCCAGTCGCTCTTTGCAGCCTCCGCTCCACTGGAACAACAGCATTGCAGCAGAATTTCCTCCACTCCACTAGAACAGCAACAACACTCTGTGGTCCCATCAGAATTATGGAGCAAAGCGACCCATTTGGAAAGAACCCTGGTAATCTACCGGACCCCCACCATGCCCAAAGAGAGAGGGAAGCCACATAGGGGAGCTTCCTGGTATACGGCCGAATCACGACGCCAGAGGAAAAATAAATTCAAGAAGGCAATAGCAATGGCAGCCATCCGAAGGCGCACGACACCATGAACGCCTCCAATGGCGTACGTCGAAGAAGTTATCCCGGAGGATGGCTTGGAGAGCTTCCCTAAGCACACTCTGTTCATAGTGCCGGATAACTGGAACCCACCTTCGGAGTTTGGTTCAGACAACAAGCCTTCACCTGTGATCATTCTGCCTGGCCCCAACGCCACCAACCTAGAGGAGCCTTACACCACCTGCTATGTAGAAGAGGAGATTCCTCCTGAACCACCCATGGAGGCAGCGCTACAAGCACATAATCAATAGGCACACACGCATCACGAAGCAGCAGAGACCATTCCCCCGGTGTCAATCGATAGCCACAGGCAGGAGCAGCCACTCTTCACTGACTCGGGGTACCTTACTCTCATTTTTGAGTTGAGGAGCTTGTTGGATGATCAGGTCTTTCGCCTCGCACGAATTGACCAGAGACTCGACCTGCTCTTTGTGGCTCACTCCAGAACTCTTCCAAAGAGGCAATGCCCAATGTGTGCGCAGACTTATGTGTTTCCAGCAGGGTGGCGACAACACGAGGATGAGGACAAGCGCGCAGGCTCAAAGGTTAAATGATGCTCGTGATTAGAATTTTCTTTTTCTGTTATAATTTAGGCTTCGGGCCAGTTAGCTCTTAGTTTTCTCAGAACTAGTTCATGACATACAGCTTAAACTTCATGTCTGATAGTCCTGGTTTCCTTCGGGCAGGACGACACACTGTTAATTTTGTGAATTTTGTCAGCTAGGTAACACATGGCAAGGGATGCCCAGCTGTCCTGGTTTCCTGTTTAGGCAGGATAGCTGGCATCGCAAATGGTTACTGTATTTTTCTTATGCTAATATAACAGGTCCCATCCTTTTTTACTTAAAAAAAAATAAAAAAATCGAGGGGTAAGTTTCCAAAAGAGAGAGAAATGTCAAAGAAAGAGGTCCAATGGGGGATTATTCACGAGTATTAATTCCAACTTTCCTAAAATTATTATTTTGAGTGAACCTTCTAATTTCCTTTTGAGTATATGAGAACCCAATGATTAAACACATGTAAGGGGGTTGGTTGGAAAATTCACATCCCATAGTTATGAGAGCATGGGGGGTAAGTAAAATCAACATGGGGGAGTGTGAGAGTCAACCTGCATGGGTAAAGGGAAATTCAAACGGGTAGTATGGACAATTTTTACATGTAGTTTTTGGAGCAATAAGAGAATGGAGAGCATTGGAGCTTGAAGGAAACCATAGTAGGTGTTGTTAGAAGCTTGTTGGAGTTATCGTTGCATGAAGAAGAAGGATATTAGGATTGTAGAGAGATATATTTCTATGTGAGAATTTTTTTCCTAGAGCAGTAAGTTATTGTTATTAGTTTTTATATGGAAGCTAGCATCTGTGAGTCCCCAACAATAGATATTTATATCCAATCTATGATGGAGTCTTGGAGGGAAGTAGGAAGTCCTAAGGGGCTATGTGTAGTGAAGGGGGATCCCAATTTCTTGGGTTGTGTAGATTGAAGGGAAGAGGGTTGGTGGATTGAGATAGTTGTAGGAAAACTATTTTGTTGTGGCAGTGAATTGGACTGTGAGAGACACTCTTTTTGTGGATATGTAGCCCAATATCGGGGGTGATTTGTTGCTGAGGTTTGGAACAACAAATCTATGGTTGGGAGGAACGTCTGTCCCTTGCAACTGATTATCCATTTGTTGATTAAAAAATAAGTTTTTTTCATCTTTATTTAATTGTTTAAATCATAGGTTTTATTGTTGTGTGTTCACTCTAAGTTTAAGAAATTATATGATGTTGTATTGACTGCACTCATGTTCTAAAAATGATGTTAGATGTATGTTAAATCATGGATGCATTACATTTAGTTGATGGTATCAGAAAAAAAAAATTATGGGTTCAGTAGTGGGGACACTATAGAATGGTATCATAGCTCTAGTTACAACACTAGGCAAGTATGGGTCTTCCACAACAGAGAAAATTGTAATATGTGTGTAGTTTTTGGGTAAAAATTCATTTTACACAACATAGAATTTAGGGTGAAAACCCTAAATTCGAAAATTTGTAAGATGATGTTATTTACAGGGGTCAATTTGACCTCTAAAACACTAAATTTGGCTTAGAAGGTCGAGCCAGAATTTTTCGTAATAGTCATGACAATCGCGAGCTCAAAAAAATGCAAAAAATCGACTAAGTGTCAAGATGTTCCTTGGTTGTTGATACAATGTGTATTGGCAAGGAAAGAAAAGGAGTTCGGGAAAGAAAGTGGATTTTTCGCTGAACCATCAATGAGAATGTGGATTTTTCACTGAACCATCGATGAGAATGTGGATTTTTCACAGAAACACTGACGAGAAAAATCAATAAGTCATCAACGAAGAAAGAAGACAAATTGCCGGCGAGAAAAGAGAATTATGTATATTTTAACCTTGTACAAATAATTACTGCAAAACAATTATTAATAAAAACAAAAGAGACACAATGGCACATACACACATCACATAGATATTTTTACCTTGGAAACCCAAACCAAGAAAACCAACAACCTGTTTAGAGCCACACCTCTAATCTTTTATTCGTCATATTCTTCATTGTTTACAATAAAATATACATGTAGGATCCCGTGGCATCCAATCCCCTAATCCATTGACCCATATTAGTAAACAAACCCAATTCCTTAACCAAAATTAGAAAACCATTGGCAAAAACCATGTGTCGAAAAAACGCAAAAAAATGGACGCAAATAACTGCCAAAAATGTACCAAATTATTTTTCTTGAGGGCTCTTGCCCCTGAACCCTCCTAAATGGGGGTGCTAAGAACCCCCCATACCCCCTTTTCTCTTATACCAGTGTAAAATACATAGGATCAATTTTGCAAAGAATATAATACATACCCAACATTCCACCACTTGTTGTTTTATTTGCATACACGGGGTTACAAGATTACATAGCCAACAATCTAGGGAAACAATGCCCATAGATCCTCTACACCAAGAGAACTTGAGATGAAATAAACTCGAACTGAAGAATGGGTAAGACTTAGAACCTACAAGACAACATGACAATTAATCAAGTTCATGTAAGCTATGTAAAACAATGCACGTGTAAAATTGAAAAAGACAAATGAGGATGTGAGAGAAATGTTTAAAATAAATAATTAAATGATAAAGACAAACATGAGAGAATATTAAGTAATGGGAATTGAAGAGCCATGGTTGTTGGCCTTCCCTTACCCTCTAACTCTCCCTATTTCTTCACTCTCACTCCTACTCAAAGGGATTTTTGGCTAAGGAGGAGGAGAGCATTGTAAACTTATAAACTTGTAGAAGAAGAATAGAATGAACACCATTCTCCAAGGTAAAAAAATCTCTCATTGAATTAGTTTCCTCTGTGTATTGAGTATGGTTAAATTCTCCATTATGTTTAATTGCAACTTGTTAGTTTTTTTTAAATGGCTACCCTGTATCGTGCTTATAATTATTGAGAGGATGAGGAGTTGTTTGCTACCTTTTTCTTTTACTATGTGTGAGGTATTATGGAGCACATTAATGAGGGTGGCTACTAATTCCAACAATGATCTTTCTTACATCACTGATCAAACTAGACAAAAACAAATCCACGACCTTCATTACTGTTAATTTTTATGCCATTATTATAGTTCTTTGCATTTCAATAGATAATAGCAACATAAGAACAAGATCACTGAGAAATACACATTCACAAGAGAAACAACATTTATCCTGGGAAACCCTCTAGGGGAAGAAAACCCCGCAAAACTTCCTTAATATAAATAGCCAATACAATGCCAAGCGATCTCTATGCTAAAACAGAAAGTCCTCTCCAAGATATGCACCACTCTCTCTCTCCTTTGCCGGTAATAGATCAAAACTTGTCTCTCAAACTGAGCAAGTGAGTTGTTATCAAATGAGGTGCTAGCCTCCTTTATTTCTACAATTTATGGCACGTGTGAAGTGTCTCTTCACTGGCAGGGCTGACTTCTCAATCTGGGTGGGTAAACCCACCTTTATTATATTTCTGGGTCTCTTAATTAACTATTGGGGCCAACTTCTTATTCTGCCTATTATAATTGTATGTTGACCAATCCGCAAAAGGGGATTTGGTCCTATTACAATAACTGACATGATCAATCCACAATGGGGATTGATCCTATGAATAAAATATCAGTAATAATAAGAATACTCTTTGCAGTTACATTATTTCAACACTCCCCCTTAGCAAAAAGGTATTCTTCAGTAGCATCATGCAAGAGAGAGAGGTCAACATCATCAACAACATCAGGTGGGAGGACAACATCATCAATATCATCTTGGCTAGCGTATCTATAAATCATTGGAAGTTTTCTTCATCGGCATCATTGTCATTCTCGAAAGAATGCCATCATCATTTGCATCAATATGTATCAGTATAAAAAATGATACCTCATTACAGCACTAGGCTGGCCCATCATAGTACTAGACTGGCTCTATGTCACAACTGTTAAGCTGGTAGCTCAGTGCAAGTCACATATTGCTTTACGTCTAGCAACTAGGTCAGAAGCAAGATATACATCATCTTGCTTTACGTCTAACAACTAGGTCAGAAGAAAGGAACACATCATCTTGCTTTACGTCTAACAACTAGGTCAGAAGCAAGGAACACATCATCTTGATTTACGTCTAACAACTAAGTCAAAAGCAAGGAACACATCATCTTGCTTTACGTCTAACAACTAGGTCAGAAGTAAGAAATCATCTTGCTTTACATCTAACAACGAGGTCAGAAGCAAGGAACACACACATCATCTTGCTTTATGTCTAACAACGAGTTCAGAAGCAAGGAATCATCTTGCTTTACGTCTAACAACGAGGTCAGAAGCAAGGAACAGACACATCATCTTGCTTTACATCTAACAGGGAAGTCAGAAGTAAGGAATCATCTTGCTTTATGTCTAACAGCGAGGTCAGAAGCAATGAATCATATATACTCCCCCTTTCAGGGAGGGTCCTTTCGGACTATACCAAGCTTATCTCAAAAGTGTTCAAACTTTACACAAGATAGAGGTTTGGTCAACACATCAACAACCTATTCATCCGTGCTAACATATAGGAGCTTCAAGGCTCCTCTCTACAACATGTCATGGATGTAATGATAGCGAATTTCTATGTGCTTCAACGTGTCATGGAATACATGATTCTCTGTCATCTTTATGCAGCTCTGGTTGTCACATAGGATCGTGGCTTCTTCCATCTCTAGGTCAAATAGACCGGTAAGCAACTTTCGAAGCCATATAGCTTCGCAGCTAGCAGAACATGCGGTAATGTACTCTACTTCCGCCGTGCTGAGAGAAATACTAGATTGCTTCCTACTCTTCCATGAAATCATGGCTGATCCCAAACTAAAACAACATTCAGAAGTTCTTTTTCTGTCAGCAACGCTTCCTGTCCAATCTGAATCATTGTATCCACTCAATGTGAAATTATGATCTCCATCATAATTGAGACCATAATCTATCGTATCTTTAAGGTACCTCATCACATGTTTTGCAGCCACTAGGTGAACACGTCTGGGCTTTACCAGAAACTGACTCAATGTGTTCACGGAAAAACAAATGTCTGGTCTGGTGTTTTTCAGGTACATCAGTGATCCAATAATTTGTCTGTATAGTGTGGCATCAATCAAATATGATGAAGTATCGACCAACAGCTTCAGCTTCGCTTCCATGGGTGTATTCATGGGTTTGCATTCCAGCATGTCGAATCTCTTTAAGATCTCGACCGTGTACTTCCCTTGGTTAAGGAATATCCTCTGTGGACTCTGCCATACCTCAAGACCTGAGAAATAATGCATTAGGCCAAGGTCTTTCATTTCAAATTCAGAGGCAAGTCTCCTTTTACATTTAGTGATGAGCTTTTCTTCTCCAGTTAAGAATAAGTCATCCACATATAGTAGTAAGATTACTGGCTCATTATCCATAATTTTGAAGTAGAGATTTGAGTTTTCTTTACTCTTGGTAAAGCCAAAGCTTGTCAAGAAACTATCTATACGGCCATACCAGGCTCTAGGAGCTTGCTTCAATCCGTATAATGCTTTCTTCAATCTATAGACATGAGACTTCCTGTCTTCAACCTCAAATCCTTGAGGTTTCTTTATATACACTTCCTCTTCAATGACACTTTTTAGGAAAATTGTCTTCATGTCCATCTGGTGCAGCTTCCACTTCATCTTAGCTACAAGAGCTATGATGGTCCTGATCGAAGTGTATATGGCCACAAGAGAAAATGTCTCTTCATACTCAATGCCTTCCTTTTGGGAAAAGCCATGAGCAACAAATCTTGTTTTATATTTCTCAATACTTCCATCAACAACATGTTTTGTTTTGAAGAGCCATTTTGATGATACCACATCCTTACTTTTTGGTCTGGGAACTATTTCCCATACATTGTTCTTTATTATGGATTGGTTTTCCTCTGTCATGGAATTTGCCCATTCCTTCTTTTGAATGGCTTCTTCAAAGAAAGTAGACTTCTCATCTAGGAGATCACATATCAAAGCCATGTAACTGGAGAATGGCTTTGGTCTTTTCACCTGTCTCGACGTTCCTTCTGGAACACCATACTTCTCTCCATCTTGAATAAGCTCTCTTACCCAAGAAGGCTTTCTTTTATGGGAGAAGGTCATTTGAGGAGGTTCTTGAACTTCTGTTACATCATGGTCTTCAAGAGTTTCCTCATCGGGGGAAGTTACAACTTCCCTCATTGGTTCTATAGCTCTGGGAACTTCCCTCATGGATTTTGTAATCCTGGGAATTACTGGTTCCTCTTCATATACTTCTTCAAGCTAGCATCTTCTTGATTTCTTAAGTGTTGCTTCTTCATCAAAGGTCACATCCCTACTGATCTCAATATGGCGGTGACCTGATATATAGGTTCTGAAGGCCTTGGAGACCTCACAGTATCCCAAAAATATTCCCTTCTTTCCAAAGGGTTCCAGCTTGTTTCTCTTCTCTTTTGGAATGTGTATGAATACTGGGCAGCCAAATATTTTGGGACGGCTTACCTTTGGCTTCTTTCCAATGAACATCTATTATGGGGTCTTGAACCCAAGTGTGCTATGGGATAATCGGTTATGCACATAAAGAACTGCCATTGTTGCTTCTGCCCATAAGCACATAGGAAGATCTTGATCATGGATCATAGTCTTCACAACTTCCATAATTGTTTTGTTCTTCCTTTCAGCTACACCGTTTTGTTGAGGATTATAGGGAGTAGTATGTTCCCTCTTGATACAAACATCTCTACATAAATTCACGAACTCTTTCGAGGTATATTCTCCTCCATTATCTGACATGAGTATCTTAATATTCCTTTCAGAAAGATTCCCTATCAAGGCTTTAAATTCCTTGAATTTGCTGAATACTTCATCTTTAGATTTCAAGAAATATATCTAGGTCTTGCGAGAATAGTCATCAATGATGATACATAGTATACATACCCGCTAATGGAGGATGATGGCATTGGGCCACACACGTATGAATGAATGAGTTCCAGTACTCCTTCTGCTTTGTTGTCCCTCTTTGGAAAAGGGTTCTTGATATTCTTCCCTTGTGCACATCCATTGCATATACCTTCCTGATCAGCCTTGAGTTCTGGTAAACCTATGACAGCTTTGCATATGTATGGTAGCACCTTGTAGTTGATGTGGGCCAATCTTCTATGCCAAATTTCACATGAGTTTTCAATGGCATGGGTCATGGCGGTCTCTGGGTGACCCTTTATCTTATATAAGCCATTTTCTTCATTTCCAATGACGATTGCTTCATTTATGGTTTCTCCTCTAGCCCACATAAGAACTTCTCCATCTATAAAGGCAACTCTATAGCCTTTCTTGTCTAAAGCTGGTATGGAAAGTAAGTTCTTCTTCAAGCCTAGTACATAGAGTATGCCCTTCATCTTTATTGAGTTTTCTGAATCTATCTTGTAGTTTGATTCTCCCACTCCCTTGATGGGATATTGGTAATCATATTCAAGTGTTACTTTTTGAGAAAACTTATTTTCTGAAATACAAGAGAGAGTATTTCTCTTACCCATCATGTGCTTTGATGCACCACTATCAATGAGCCATGTGTTCTCTCCAGGTGTTACTGATCCTGATAGGGCCAAGATCAAGACATGGTCCTTGATCATCTTTGTAGGTGGCTCTTCATCTTCGACTATGTGGGCATGTTGCCTCTTATCTTTCCTCTTGTATTCTTCTTGCTTGACTGAACAAGAATTCTCCTTGTGTCCCATCTTATCATAATGATAGCATTGTATATATGAGAGATATCTTTCCTTGTGTTGTCCTTTCTTCTGAAATCTCCTTGGATGAGATTCTTTGTTATTGGATTTGTTTGATGGCTGAGGCTCTCTATGAGTCTCCCTTTTGAAGTAAGGTTTCTTCCTTCCTCCTTTGGTGTGGGTGGCTAGGGCTTGATCATCATCCCTAGCTAGTAGCGCTTCATGATTCACTACTCTTGTTTCTTCTTGGATGCATTCTGCCCATAGGTCGTTGAACTTCAGTTTCTCTGTTCTGGAACATATCGTCTAGATGAAATCATCCCAAGGTCTTGTAAGACCATTTAGTGTTGTCATTATGAGTTCGTCTTCATCTATGGTATCTCCAATAGCTTCTAGCTATTCTTTGAATTTCGAGATTCTGGAGAAGTATTCCTGAATCATTTCTCCTTTCTGCATCCTTGTATTCTTTAGTTGAGTTCTAAGATTCATCTTCTGGTTTATGTTCTTTTTTTCATATAGTTTGGTCAAGGCATCTAACATTTCTTTCGGGGTCTTCTTGGATGACACATAAGGGCTCAGATGGTCCTTGATTGAATCTGCAATGATTCTTTTGGCCCTTATTGTGTCCTTTTGATGCTTTGTCTTTTCTGCGGCATCGTCGGGTTCCGGTACTTCATTTTTGATGAATCTTTCTAGGTCATTCTCTTCAAGAATGAGGCCAATCCTATACTTCCAGGCACATAAGTTTTCCACTCCTTCTAAATTGTGAACAAGCTTAATGCTTGCAGACATCTTTACCTGGAGCTAGGAAAATGACCGAAAAATGAAAGTGCTCAAAATCAAAAAATGAACTTACCAGGAGATGCGCTTGGCTGAGGCAAGCTTCCTGGTGTGTTTGGATCTGAGAAAATCCAAATTTTTCCCCATCAAATCTGATCTGGGAATTTCTGGATTGGTGCTTATGGTACTTCTAGTACTCTAGTACTTCTGGTATTGGTTTTCTGGTACTTATGGTACTTTTGTGGAACTAGGGTTTCACTTTCTGGGAGATCCAACCACTGAAAAGGTGCGCTGAAGGTGCCAAAATGATCCTTGGGGGAGGGTGAAACTTTCTAGGTGGTTTTGAAGATGAAAAGATTCACTTTTGAAAAACCCTAATTTGCAAGTACGACAATAGTGACGTTTTTCTCTTGCGAAGTATTCTTTCTTCAGGTTGGCTCTGATACCATGTTAATGTTTATGCCATTATTATAGTTCTTTGCATTTCAATAGATAATAGCAACATAAGAACAAGATCACTAAGAAATACACATTCACAAGAGACACAACATTTATCCTGGGAAACCCTCTAGGGGAAGAAAACCCAACAAAACTTCCTTAATATAAATAGCCAATACAATGCCAAGAGATCTCTATGCTAAAACAAAAAGTCCTCTCCAAGATATGCACCACTCTCTGTCTCTCCTTTGCCGGTAGCAGATCAGAACTTGTCTCTCAAACTGAGCAAGTGAGTTGTTATCAAATGACGGGCTAGCCTCCTTTATTTATACAAGTTCTGGCACGTGTGAAATGTCTCTTCACTGGCAGGGCTGACTTCTCAATCTGGGTGGGTAAACCCACCTTTATTATATTTCTGGGTCTCTTAATTAACTACTGGGGCCGACTTCTTATTCTACCTATTATAATTGTCTATTGACTAATCCGAAAAAGGGGATTTGGTCCTATTACAATAACCGACATGATCAATCCACAATGAGGATTGATCCTAGGAATAAAATATCAATAATAATAAGAATACTCTTTGCAGTTACATTATTTCAACAATTACAGAGTTGTTGGAAAAACTTGCTAAATCAATTTTTCTTTCTCCTGGGAGTCGTTTTCTCTCCAAGGGACATTTCACATTGCTTGGACCACCCATTATTTACCTCTATGCTTCAATATTCTCTCTGGGGTGATTTTTTGATGCATGGGTGATTCTAAACAGTGCTAGGCGAATTTAAGATCATTGGGATGATTTTAAATAGTGTTGGGTGAATTTAAGATTCTTGGGGCGATTATAAGTAGTGTTGGGTGAATTTAAGATTGGTAGGACAATTCTAAATAGTGCTAGGTGAATTTAAGATTGCTAGGATGATTCTCCATTGTAATTTCTAGAGATAGATTGTTGGGTGAACTTAAGATTTTTGGGTGAATTTAAGATTGTTTGAGTCGAACTTGTCTACCCTGGGAATTTAACTTGTTACCTGGGCATATAAATTGTTTGTTGGTTGAGTCCACCTGATTTAGTAAAGATCGAAAAATGTTTTGGCAGTGAGAAATTAATTACAACAAGATAGGAGAGTATGGTTTCCCCAGCTCCTATAGAGTGACGCATTGCTAGAGATAGATTGGAAAGTTCTCCATTGTAATTTCCTTTCTTTTGGGCCTCTAATAATACATTTTAGATTTACAAATTTGGTCAAAAAATAACATTGGCAAGTTAAATTTTCTTCACTATTTCGTAGTGTGCACAAACCCTTGGGAAAAAGTGCATGTGGAGCCTCAAGCAGCTTCTTAAAATTTTGATCCTGAGCTTGGAAATCACTAAAGGTTCCACACTTTCCTATAGTTTATTGCTTAAACTTTCATTCTCCTTCATTACTCATAGGAATTTGGAGTGCATCCGACTTATATTGATTATGAAAGACCAAATTCCATATTTGGAGAGAGTTGGTATTCCTCATAGTCATGTTGTTCTTTGAACGATATACATATTGTTTCCCATAGTGATAGATTTCCAATAGAACATTCACAGTGTCTAAAGGAGGGGTGATTAGATTGATAACAAAGCCAATCCTTGTATGCTAGTTTGGTCACACCGAAGAACAAGCATTGCAGCCTCCAGAGAAGCATATAGATCTTTGCGCAGGGTAGAAGAGTAGGGAAGAAGACCATAGCTTGGTAGCCTCCAGGAGACAGAGAGCCATATACAAATATCAGAGACAGAACTGAGATGGTGTTCAGAATTATAATTTTGCAAAAGTATACATGTTGGTAAAGCAAGTGGTTTATGATCCCCTCTATTATAGAACAATTAATATCAGAGAAATTGCATCCTTGACTAAGACATTGCTTCGAGAAATGTGAAAAAAATATTGTAGAAAGAAACATGGCCAAAGAAAGCATAGATAAGTTGGAAGACATAAGGGTCATTAATTTCGAGCTTTGTGAAGAGAATGAGAGCTTGAAGGAAAAGGTTAATTTGTTTAACCAGGGGATGACAGACATGGAGACCTATACTTAATTGCTTCCATTGCTCAAGAAGAATTTTGAAGAAAATCAAGACACCCTCACAACAATCATATTAGATTGGGACAAGCACAAATCATAGCTTTCACACCTTGGTGAGAAGGTCATCCAATTGGATCATTGGCAAGAGGACAATTTAAGATTTCTAGTACGATTCTCCATTGTAATTTCTAGAGATAGATTATTGGGTGAATTTAAGATTTTTGGGTGAATTTAAGATTGTTTGAGTCAAACTTGTCTACCCTGGGAATTCAACGTGTTACCTAGGCATTCCAATTGTTTGCTAGTTGAATCCACCTGATTTAGTATAGATTGGAAAATGTTTTGGTAGTGAGAAACAAATTACAACAAGATAGGAGAGTATGATTTCCCCAGCTCCTATAGACTGATGCATTGCTAGAGATAGATTGGAAAGTTCTCCATCGTAATTTCCTTTCTTTTGGGCCTCTAATAATACATTTTAGATTTACACAGTTGGTCAACAAATAACATTGTCAAGCTAAATTTTCTTCACCACTTCATAGTGTGCACAAACCCTTGGGAAAAAGTGCACTGAGCCTTAGTGCATTGGAGCCTCAAGCAGGTTGTTAAAATTTTGATCTTGGGCTTGGAAATCACTGAAGGTTCCACACTTTCCTATAGTTTACTGCTTAAACTTTCATTCTCCTTCATCACTCATAGGAATTTGGAGTGCATCCGACTTATATTGATTATGAAAGACCAAATTCCATATTTGGAGAGAGTTGGTATTCCTCATAGTCATGTTGTTCTTTGAAGGATATACATATTGTTTCCCATAGTCCTAGCTTGCCACTAGAACATTCACAATGTCTAAAGGAGGAGTGATTAGACTGATAACAAAGCCAATCCTTGTATGCTAGTTTGGTCATACCGAAGAACAAGCATTGTAGCCTCTAGAGAAGCACATAGATCTTTGTGCAAGGTAGAAGAGCAGGGAAGAAGACCATGGCTTGGTAGCCTTCATGAGACAGAGAGCCATATGCAAATCTCAAAGACATAACTAAGATGGTGTTCAGAAATATAATTCTGCAAAAGTATCCATGTTGGTGAAGCGAGTGGTTTATGACCCGCTCTATTACATAACAAATGATATTAGAGAAGTTGCATCCTTGACTAAGAAATTTCTTCGAGAACTGTGAACAAAATATTGCAGAAAGCAACATGGCCAAAGAAAGCATAGATAAGTTGGAAGGCATAAGGGTCATTAATGTTGAGCTTTGTGAAGAGAATGAGAGCTTGAAGGAACATGTTAATATGTTTAACCAGGGGATGGCAGACATGGATACCTATGCCAAATTGCTTCCATTTCTCAAGAAGAAGTTTGAAGAATGTTAAGACACCCTCACAACAATCATATCATATTGGGACAAGAACATATCATAGCTTTCACACCTTGGTGAGAAGGTCATCCAATTGGATCGTTCGAAAGAGGACAGGTTCACATAGATGATGACGTAGTTGCAACAAGATTTGGCAGAGAAGTTGGAGGCCTTGGAAAGGATTTAAGAATATATCGAAGAGCATACAGGATAAATTTCCACGTGCATGCAAGAGTTGCATGAGCTACACTGGAAAGTTGCCAAGCACATCCTCACATATGTTCAGGGCACCATCAATTATGAGATCCACTATGCAGCAAGTTGTGCATTGGATCTCATGGGATACACCAATTCTTATTAGGTTGGTGATAACATAGATCACAAGTCCACTTCTAGGTACATGCTTATTTTGGGTTTCGATCCCATCTATTGGTCGAGCAAAACAAAGTCTATTATTTCTCTATCGTCAGTAGAGGGTAAGTATAGAGGAGTGGTAAACATCACTGTTCATGAACTTTGGGTTCATAACTTCCTCACTGAGATTGAAATCTAATTTCATTATATGATTATCATTTGGTGTGACAATCAAAGTACTCTCAAGTTTTACAGATACCAATGCAAGGAAAGTAGACCAAACACTTCAAGATCCATCTGCATTACATTAGAGAGTTGGTACATGACCGAGACATAGATTTACAGTACTACACATTCATTGAACAAACTACAAACATATTCACCAAGACATTTATTGAGAAGAAGTTCCACTTTCTACGCAATCGTCTTGGAGTGAAGGAAATGGTTGCTTAACAACTTCTTTTGTTCCTTCTTCATTTTTGATGGATTGTACTTTGAGGGTGGGTTTTCCCATGAGATTTTCTCTCTTTCTGCTATTTTCTGAGTGTTTCATTCTTAGATGAATCATACAATGGGTACCTAACATGGCCTTAGTTGTTGGGATCCATTATTCTTGTACACCCTAGTAGTGTTCGGGGGGGTGTTGGAGATATTACACACTCACCTAGGTAATTATTTTCCTAAGGTTGATAGTACAATGTTGAGGTTGCTTCCATAGATGAGAATATTCTCTCATGAGAATATCCTCCTACAAATCAGGGCACCTTCCCTCTTTAGTTTAGAGTCAGTGACACCTCAGTTAGATCAATGGAGGTCACTCATGCATGGAAACCTCGGTTTTATTACCAACAGTTGCATGTTCACCTTGGTTTCCTCACTAGGAGTGCACTTATCTCATGCATGTGTCCAAAGGGCACATATCCTGTGATTGCATGTGTTTCTATCACTTCCCTACATGAATAGGTTAACTAATGATTGAATGGACTAGTTAACTAGGACTAGGCGTCATGTTACTTTAGTTTATGTCAATGAGTGTCTAGATCTCTCTAGATCAATACTATAGCACATTCACTTATCCATGTAGAGTATATCATGTGTATTTTACCATTTTACTCAATTAGTTAATACAATTCATTATTTTTCTCTTCTCTCTTCTCTCTCACAAATTTGTGTGACTTTTCTACTAGCTAGGTTCAATATGAAAACATCACATGAAAACAAAATTATGGAGGGGACTTTTACCATTTTTTCTCCATTTGGGAGATAGCCATTTTTGGCTAAAAATTCTATGTCTGGAGGAAATGCAAAAGGACAAAATTTCCAAATCTAGATTGATATAGAAGTTGGATGGAGTGTTAGATCCTAAATATGAGAGTTGTATATTCAAAATCATGAATAATATCAACACCCAATATAAAAAAATTCTTGGTTCTCTCCATATTTGTCTCTAAAAGAGGAAGAAGTTAGCCCTTGAGATTTTGGTACCAACGAAATAGGTGAAAAAATGAGTAAAAATGTTGATTTTAGAGAGCCATAAATTTTAGCTCTAAAATCATATTGAGGCATAAGTACAACCATCGAAAAGATAATTTATAAGCGAATATGTTTGAAATTTGTTTGATTAGTTTACCAATGCTCTTCGAAATGTCAAGGAAAATAAGGGCTTATAGCTTAATTAATGACAATTTAATGACAATAATTGTTGCTTGCACATTTCTCATAGAAATAGAGGTACATGAAAAAAATATTAGTCCCTATATGAGGACTAGATATATGTAGTATTCCCAGGGACATTACATCCATTAGGAGGAGGTTAGAGGCTTACATGTCGAAATGAGAAATGCAAAGACCGATTCCAATGGACATAGAAGAAGGGTGGAGCCAGTGGAGCTGGTTGAAACCATGAGAAGATTGCACAAAGAACTAGATATAAAGAGTAGACAATGAAAGGATGATAAGAGCTCAAGATGATATGCTACAAAGTTTGAACATGTTGCAGAGACAAGTCAATAAATATTCTGGCACAAAGAAAGCATCTAGTGCTAGGCAAGTAGCAGAATCGAGATCTCATGATAGGACAAATAACCATGGGGGATATAAAAATTCAAGGAGTGTTAGTAGACATCGTCATCATTATCATTCACCGAGACACTCTACCAGAAGGGAACATGCACATTCAAGGTCATAGAGCAACCCCAGTGTGCTCGCTGTCATAATCAGAGAAGAAGGCTCAAGTTGGATATTTTGCAAGGAGAGCTCAGGAAAATAAAACAACCATTATTTTATCGAGAGAATAAGATGGGAGAAGATGTTGAATCCTATTTTTGGGTATGAGAAAATATTTCCAATTGCATGATTACCCATTAAATGTAGAAGCAATAATTGCAACCTATCATCTTCAAGGAAAAGAATCTATGTGGTGGGATCAACTCAAGCAGGTTAAGCACATTGACAAGAAGAGGATCTCATGGGACCAATTTAGGAGATATTTCCAGCAACAATATTTGTCAAAGCAATATTATGACAAGAAGATGCAATATTTATTTGAACTCAAGTTTGGAAGCATAACCATGGATGAGTATGAGAAGAAGCTCATAGATCTTATGAGGTAAGTCGACTTCATCAAGGATAAGAAGATAAAAATTCATAGGTTTTTGATTGGTTTTCCATCATTTTACAAAGAAAAAATCCAATTTGATGAGCCTATAAACTTGGAAGAAGCCATTAGGAAGGCTAAGTGTTTGTATGATCAGAACAAAGGAAGACCAACTTTTCCAAAATGCTTGGTATGACAAGAAGAGAGGAAAGATTGATCAAATAAATAAAGGATTCAAGCTGCATTTCATCATGAACAACTCTCAAACAGATCAACATGGACAGTCAGCACAATGTGAACATAAAATGATAGATTCCTTGGGAAAAAGGCCAAGGCAAGATCCTATAAAGTGTCGAGGATGTGAATGAGACCAGTTATATAAGGATTGTCCTCACAAGGGAGATATGATGAGGAGTTGATATAGTGGACGATGTGGGAAGGAGTATGCCAAGGATTTATGTATTCTTGGACAACAAACAAGTAGACAACCAATCCCACATGATTGCGGTAGAAGGAAACATTAACAATATGCCCATAGCTATTTTGATTGATTATAGACCTATTCATAGTTATATAGATCCAAAAATAGTTGAAAGGTTTAAACTGAAGAGATGTAAGCATGAAAAGTATCGATTGGTTCAACTAGCCATTGGAACTAAGAGGAAAACCAATGAACTTGTCAAAGATTTCCCCATAAGCATGAATGGATTTAGCACTAAGGCAGATTTAAACATCATACCACTTGGGCCATATGATTTCTTAATTGGTATGGATTGGTTGGAAAAGCATTGTGTTTTCCTATATTGATACAATAAGGCTTTTACATGCCTTTATTATGAATGAAATTCAAGGATGATGCAAGGTGTTCCAAGGCCTATATCTGTCAGAGAGATTTCAACATTGCAACTGAAAAATAAGTTTTAGGAAAGGATGTCAAATATATGCAACACATATGGAAGAGACAACCAAATATAAGGAGCCAAGTATCAAATATGATCTAGTACTAAATGAATATGAAGATGTGTTTAGGGAGTTTCCAAGATTTCTACCAAAGAGAGAAATTGATTTCTCCATTAAATTAATGCATGGAGCTGCCTGAGTGTCCAAAAATCCCTATAGAATGAGCATGCCAGAGCTAAAAGAGTTACATATGAAGCTAGAATAATTGTTGAAGAAGGGGTATATACGCCCAAGTGTCTCATCTTGGGGTTCCCCAATGCTCTTTGTAAAGAAAAAGGATAGAAATATGAGGTTGTGTATTGACTTTAAACAATTCAATAAGGATACGGTAAAGAATACATACCCTCTATTGTAGAAATGATCTTTTCGATCAATTGAAAAGAGAAAGTATATTTTCCAAGATTGGCATGAGGTCAGGTTACCATTAGGTGAGAATCGGAGAAGAAGACACTATTAAGAAAACATTCATGACAAGGTGTGGACATTATGAGTTTGTGGTGGTGTCATTTGGCGTAACAAATGCACCAGCTACTTATATGTGTCTAATGAATGGAGTGTTCAGAGATTACCTAGAAAAATTCATCATTGTCTTCTTGGATGATATTCTCATCTACTCTAAGATAGAGGAGGAGCATGAGTAGTATTTGAGAATGGTTCTATAGGTATTAAGAGAGAATGAGTTCTATGCTAAGTTAAGCAAGTGCACTTTCTATCAAAGACAAATCCATTATTTGGGCCACATCGTCTCGAAGGAGGGCATAATGGTGGACCTTGAAAATATTGAAGCAATCAAAAGTTGTCCAGTGCTAAAGAATGTTACAAAAGTGATATCCTTTATGTGATTAGTTGGATATTATAGGAGATTCATTGAGGTTTCTCCCTTGCTGTAAATCCAATCACTTCACGTCAGAAGAAGGGAACAAATTTTGAATGAAATGCTAAGTGTGAGGAGAATTTCCAGCATTTGAGGATTATTGACCAATGCACCTATTCTAAAGGTTGTAGATCCAGATGAAGATTTTGTTGTGTCCATAGATGCATGCAAGGAATGGATTGGTGGAGTCCTTGTGCAAAATGGGAATGTCATATGTTATGAGTCAAGGAAGCTTAAGGAGCATGAAAGAAATTATTCTACCCATGAATTAGAGTCGAAAACTATAGTTCATGCCTTAAAAATGTGGAGACTTGATCTCATGGGTAGACAGTTCGAGATGAAGACAGATCAAAACAGTCTGAAACACTTGTTAGAACAACGAACAATGAATGCCAAAAAATCTAGATGGTTAGAATTTCTCAGTGATCATGAATTCGACATCAAGCATATCAAAGGAAAAGAGAATAAATTGGGTAATGAAATTAGTAGGAGGGTGCATGAAATGCATTCTATAACCATTAGCATGTATAGTTTAGATTTAAAGAGAAGAATTTTGGAAGTTGTAGCATCAGATCAACATTATACACAAGTTACAAAATGATTATAGAAAGAACTTGTACCACTGAAATTTAAATAATATAGGTTGGAAGAGAATGAAATCCTCTTATTCGGGGACAAATTTTATGTTCCTAACACATAGGATTTGAGAAATATAGTGTTGAAGGAGATGCCCAATGTACCCTATGTTGGTCATCCAAGGTACCATAAGACAATTGAAATAGTAAGAAGCCGATATTTTTGGACGAGAATGAAGAAATATGTGTTTGATTACATAGCTCTGTGCATGTAATGTCAAAAAGTGAAGATTGAACATAGGCATCCAGCGAGATTGTTACAACCATTGACCATTTATAAATGGAAATGGCAGGTAGTTACAATATATTTTATCACCAAGTTTCCAAGAACAACAAGGCAACATGATTCCATCATGGTATTGATGGACAATCTTACAAAGGATGCACATTTTATTCCAATCAAAATGACTCACAAGGCAACCAACATAGCATATATTTGCATAAAAGAAATTTCTAGGATACATGGTGTGCCTAAGGAAATAGTAGAAGATAGAGATCCCAAGTTCACTTTTAATTTTTGGAAGGGGTTGTTTAAAGGATTTGGGACTAACTTGAATTTAAGTACAACATATCACTTAGAGATAGATGGCCAAACAAAAACGACTAACTAGACAATTAAAGATATGTTGAGAATGTATGTAATGGACAAGCCTTCCAATTGGGAATACTACCTTCATCTAGTTCAATTTTATTACAATAATGGGAACCATGAATCATTGACTATTAACCCATTTGAAGCTTTGTATGGAAGGAAATGCAGCACACCAGTGAGCTGGGATACCCCAACAAACATATTAGTTATTGGGCCAAAATTGCTATGGGAAATGGAAGAGCGGATGGTAAAGATCAGGTGAAGTTTAAAGGTTGCACATGATAGGAAAAAGAGTTATGTAGATAAAAATAGGACATCTAGGGAATTCAAAGTGGGAGAGATTGTGTTTTTAAAAGTAAAATTTAAAAGAAGCTCACTAAGATTGGGAAGTTGCTCAAACTTGGTAGCAAGATACTATGGGCTAATGGGATTTTTAGAGAAGATAGGCCCAATTTCATACATGCTTTCATTTCTTTCATCCATGAGAATTCATAATTTTTTCCATGTGCCTTTATTGAATAAATGTGTGCCTGATTCTAACTACATGACTGATTCGACCATGACCCAGGTGGAGCACGAAGGATACTTTCAAGTGGAACTAGTGTTCATCCTGGATTGGAAAGTCAAAGTGCTCAGAAAAAATCTATGAGGAAATGAGGAGCATGAGGAGACCATGTAGGAGGAGTATCCACAATGTTTTGCGAATTTTGAAGAAAATTGAATGTACATTTTTATATAAGTGTGTAGGTCTCAATTTTGGCAGCTAGAGTTCCTAGAGCGACATCTAGAAGAGTTCATATTTAATATGTACTAAAGACCTAGAAGGGAAGTGGTATAGCCTGAGGGACAACAATGCAGAGAAGAGGGTACACTTCCTTGGGTTGTGCAAGTTGCTTGGAATGAGAGATTGATGGTTGTGATTGTTGCAACAGTTGAACTTGCAAAAGTATTAAGTATTTTGATGTTAAAATTATGCATATGTATGTTGGCAGTACGATGTTGTGCACTTAGGATGGTGCAATTTGTATGGGAAGGGGAATGTAACATCCCCATTTTAGCTATGTGTAATTAAATACGGTGTATGGCCGCATGCCCAAATATGTAATTTGTAAACATTATATATCGTAATAATAAAATAAATATGACGTCGAGTGCAGGTGGACACAAACAAAGTAATTGGGCTCTAAGTTTCCACAAGAGAGGGGAATGTCTAAGATAGGGGTCCAGGGGGGGTGGGGGATTATTCATGAGTATTGATTCCAACCCACTTTCCTAAAATTGTTATTTTGATTGAACCTTCTAGTTTCCTTTTGAGTGTTTGAGAGCCCAATCATTAAATCCATGTAAGTGGGTTTGTGGGAAAAGTCACATCCCATAGTTATGAGAGCATGGGGGTTAAGTATAATTAACACTAGGGAGTGTGAAAGTCAACTTGCGTGGTTAAGGAGAAATTCAAATGGATAGTATGTGAAGTTCTTACATATATTTTTTGGAGCAACAAGGGAGTGGAGAGCATTGGAGCATTGGAGCTCTTGTTCCATGAAGAAGTAGGTTGTTATGCCTATAAAGAGAGAGATATTTATGTGTGAGATATTTTCCCCTAAAGCAGTGAGTTATTGCTATTAGATTTTCTATGACAACTAGCATCACTAGAGTCACCAACAATAGATATTCCTTGCCAATATGTGACACAGCCTGGAGGGAAGTGAGAAGGCTTGAGGGACTATGTGGAGTGAAGGGGGATTCCAATTTATTGGGTTGTGCATATTGAGGGGAAGAGGGCTAGTGGATTGGGATATTAGTAGGAAAACTAGTTTGTTGTGAGAGTGACTTGGACTATGAGATACACCCTCTTTTGTGGATTTGTAGCCCTGGATCGAGGGTCATTTGCTACTAATATTTGGAGAAACAAATATGTGGTTGGGAGGAACGTTCGTCCCTTGCAGCTGGTTGTACATTTGTTGATTAATAGGTAAGTGTTTTTCATATCTATTTCATTGTTTAAATCATGGGTTTTATTGTTGTGTGTTAACTCTAAGTTAAAAAATTATATGATGTTGTATTGGTTGCATTCATGTTGTGAAAATGATTCTATATATATTTTAAATCATGGATGAATTAGATTTAGTTAATGTTATCATAAAATTTCGTATGGGTTCACTAGTGGGGACATTGTAGTATTAGAGCTAGGTTAGGACACTAGGTCTAATGGGAATACATGCTTGTAGTTGACCCTATTATTATTGTATAAGGAATACGTGTAAATTATTATTTGCATATGTGAATTATTATAGCTAATAAACACAATCTATAGAAAAGAATAACATTCAGATTTGTTTTACCCCTATAATAGGGTAAAGTGTTGAAGAGCATATGTCAAGTTATGTGTATTTATTTAATTATACATACCTTATGCATTATTGAAGATATAAGTTACGACCTCGAGTAATAAAGTTTGAAGGAGTATTTCATGTCAATGAAATTTTGGTTATAGGAAGAGCCATATATGGTCTAAGCGAAGGAACCATGATCATTATTTTATTTCAATAATCTAAAATAGATCCTTATATAGAATGATGGTCATTGAGCCAATAGGTGCTCTACAACACAATATGGAAGAGATATTGTCACATACATAACATTACAAAATAATAAAAAATACTTACATTAAATAATTAAAAAAAATGCAAATAGGCTTTGGAGATGTTGTCATGTACATAACATTACAAATTAATAAAATAAAATAAGATTTAGAGTTAAAAAATTACAAGTCAACTTTAGAGTAAATAAATTTAGACTTATATTAGTTGACCGAGTTTATATTAGGTGAAAACATTTCCAAGTTTTGCACTTCAAAATAGGTTTTAACCTCAAGATATTTTATCCTTCTAGACACTTGATAGATCTAGAGTTAAAATGGATCTATGTTGATCTTAGAACTATTGAGAAAAAAATAGAATCCATGATTGATAGGTGTAAGTTTTAGAAATTTTATAAGGAAGTGACTTATATACATATTCAATAAAAGTGGAAATCAATGGTGCATGTAAATAGTCCTTGGGCTACCAATAATATCTCATGCATAGATTCTATGCATCTATGCAAAGTATATAACACATTTCCAACACTAGAATCCACTCTAAGACGAGTCTTATTAAAATAGTTAAGTCTATGTAATAGGCAAACTTTTGAATCTAGTTGAGGCATCTCAATGACTACAAACTTCATATTGATATAGCCCATTGGCTAAGTAAAAATTTGACCTTGTTTTGTGTAAAGAACAATCAATTGATTAAAAAGAAACGATAAGAAAAGAACCGAAACGGTAAAAGTAGAATATGGAGGAGGTGTTGAATATTAGGTTAGTGCTTGATATAAATAGATGTATGGTATCAAGAATGCTATAAACGATGCTACTTCATTCATTTAGATTAAGGACGTGGATGTCGATGGTCCACGATGATAGGAGTATGGAAGAATAATTCAGAATGCAACTTTAAGAACTTCATTTGTATTAAATAACTTATGATTAGATAGAAAATATTCATGACTGACTTAGTGTATATGACTGACTTAGTGTATATGGTTGATAGTTTATAAAAAATTCAGAAAGCAACTTTAAGAACTTCAATTGTATTAAATAACTTATGATTATATAGAAAATATTCATGACCAACTTTGTGTATATGGTTGATAGTTTATAAAAAGTTGGACATTAAAAGAGATGAGTTGTGTTTTATGCGAGTTAAGTGGTTGTGAAAACCTTATCAATTAAGGCTTAGAATAAATATATACTCTACATGTAAATAATTATGCAATAGTGTGGATTTAGATAAGTAAATGTTGTTGTAAATTGGTGACCTTCTTAAGGGAATAATTAGGAATAAGAAAATAATAATAGATTTAATTAAAGATTGAATTATTTTGTTGATTCTTACTTTCAAAATCTAGGAAAAGAAATGCAATATCATGTTAAATATAATAAACTAACTATCATATTTAATTGATTGAATATAGGTTTTTTCATGAAACTATAGACTAAATAAATCATTTTTTAAAGTCTTGACCTTTGCTTTTTGTGTATACTTGGTTTAAAGAGAACACACTTACTAAAGAGTTGCCTAAATTATAGGAGAATCTCTATGATGAGATAATGTAATGATAAAGATATGAATTAAGAGAAACTGATTAATTGCAAGTAATGAATTTTCTGATTTTATCAAGTGGATTGAGTAATAAAAAAATGTTAATATATATGATGGTAAGAATGATAGTAAGGATATAATAAATTTAGAAGATGTAGTCAAACTATAGTGTGTCAAGGATAGAAATTGAGTATTAATACTTATTTTTGAAAGGTGAAGCTAATGTCTCACGGGCATGAAATAGAGAGCAAATTGTTTTAAAGGGGACCATAGAGTGCATTGCATTTAGGTACATCAACAATTAAACTAAGGAAAATAGATGAGGGCTCTTCTTTAAATTGTAAAGAATAAAAAAAAAGAGTTACTATTTAGATGAAAGGGTAAAGAAACTTGAATCCCTATGTCAAAATGTTTAAACTACATTGGAGAGTTTATTTTGTGTTCACAATAAATATTATGCATGATTAATTAGAAGAATGTGGGTGCTTTTCCATAAAGTATTGAGCTTTGAAAAGAGAGTAATAGTTTGGACTAGAAACTGAATGTTCATTGTTGAGAAGAGAAAACATTGGATTTTGTGATCATGAAATTATTATTAAAGTATGAACTTACTAGAAGATAAGATGAGATGGTCCAAGAGTCCCATGAGCCCTTCAATGTGATGCTTATGAAGGACAAAGCTTGTAGATGAAATTGGATATTACAAGTTGATTGAAATTTGAAATATGTTATAAGACACATAAATTTGATTTGGTATTTTCTATGACAAAGAATATACTCGATATAAGGCTTTGACATGATTATTGAACTAAATGATAACAAGGAGGAACCCAAATTGGGAGAATAAAGAAATAATACAACTAATGTCACCTTTGTCAATAGTAGAAAAATATCCTTTGGAAAGACTCTTTATGTCATTCAAACTTCTAGTGTATACCACTGGTAAACTATTTGTGTAATTCATATAACATTGCAAAGCCC
>ML804776.1:56801-79004 GCA_009831015.1 Picea engelmannii
TATATATATATATATATATATATATATATATATATATATATATATATATATATATATATAAAATATGTAATTAATTTCTAATAAATATAAGATGTTATTCTTGAATTTTTTTAATATATTTGTAATTCTCTTTTTTATAATTTCCATTAACTACATATTTATAATAATGCATATATTCATTGACATATCTTTCACTTTGATTATATATATGATTATGTCCATCACTATTCTTGAACATACTTATCTTTGATTTTGGGACAAGAGTGAGGTGATGACTTAGTTGGTTAGTGCACCACCTTTAAGGATTTACTTTAACTTTCAAAGTCACAAGTTCAATTGATAATTTCGATTTGATTCTAAGCAAAGTCTTTGTATCTTTTCTTTGTGATTGAATCCCTTGAAAGAAAAACAAGATCCTTTCTATAAAATGTTGTTCTATTCTACTAAGAATATGTGGTAACAAGTTGCTCTTTACACATTACATGTTCTTGTCAACCATTTATTTGTCCAAGTTTTACATCAACAATGTTTTTGCTTAAAACCAACAAGTGGTTGTTCTTATGTTCAAATTATCCAATACTTTCGATTAATTACCTTAATTACAATAAAATGAATAAACTTAATTAAAATATAAAGGATAGGAACTTTGATTTAAAATTTTAATGATGAATTGTACAATGTAATACCCCTATTTCTCCTAGCTGGTAAATATAACTATAGCTGGCCAAGAGACTATGGCAAACTAAATATGTGTGAATGTTTGATTTGATGAACCTTTGTATAAAAGGGTCAATGTATGAATGTTCTGTTATTAATAGAAATGTGATATGTGTTGCACAACTGCTGAAAGGGGGGAAGTTTCCCAAGATAGACCATGGATGCTATGAGAGAGATGGTTAGGGGAAACCAAGAATGGTTGAGATGACCCTCACCAGACCAGTACCCACTGGGTGTGATTTCTCAACAATCCTTTGACCTAGAAATGAATTACCAGTCAGGTTGGTAGTTGGGAGGCCATCCTCAAGAGTTAATGAGGAGATGGGGCAGGGTACCCATCTGTAAGGCTTCTAGGCCTGACCATGAATTGGAATTCATACTTACACAACTTTGCTGAGGAAGTAAAGAAAGGAGGTAATTCAAAGACATAGACAGATTTGCTAGATAGAAGAGTAGAGAAAACACTCTCCTGAGAAGAGAAGGGAAGGATACTTCAACTCAAAAGTTGAAAGAAAAATAGTTGAGCAGTAAGCTCATTTTGGCTGAAAGAAGCCATGGGAACGGTTTGGATACAAGCTGATAAATGGGGTTGACGAGTGACTGAGGAAGTAATCATGTAGGCCTCCTTGCTTGGAGTAGAGAAAACCAGACACCCAGTTCCTGTGGGAGGAGGAGAGTAACCTTCGTCCCTGACTATTGTGGAGAAAGGAGAAATAATCTCTCTTTGAGCATCAAGATCTAGCTCGGGGGTGGCTAGTGGTAAATCCGTCAGGAGTGACTATGCCTATGGTTGGGAGGAAACAAGCACCCCTTTCAGTAGTTGCTTCACATTTTCCAGTTTTGATAAGTATTTTCATACTCTGTGTAATATACTGGATGTGATGATGAAATGTTTGTGTTTGTGATTAAGTCTTTCAGTATTTTGAAAAGATAATAGATAGGCTCTTTTACTTCTGCAAATTATTATGTTTTAATGATCTTTGAATTTTCTCAGACTAGCTGCTAGAGAGTCATGGGATGGGAATTCATAGGAGGGTCAGAGTAGGATAGACTGAAATGTCTAAGTCGTGCCAATCCCTTGAAGTTTACCTTAGTGAGAATGTCAAGTTTGAATTCTATGGGAGAAGGGCGTCCCCTTCAGACCATTTCCCCCCCATCTGATTGAGGGCTCTCGCCCACATCCTTAACCCAATTGCTGCTAAAGGATTAACGCTTAGCCCCTAGAATTTCCAAATTATCCATGTGACCAGGGCCTAGGTATCCTACACTATTCTGATAGAAGCTAACTCTTGCGACCTCAGGACTTTGAGACTTATGATTCCACAACCCTCGAAAATAGCCGAAGGCCGAAGTTGCGAATCGATGAGGGTCATCAATATGGGGATTTAGTATGGATCTCTCTCAGCTGTTATATTGGATGAAGGAAGGGAAGCATTAAGCGCTTCGACGAAGTTCTACTTTAGGAGAATAAGAGTAGTATAGTGTCAAAACTCCCAAATGTCAGAGTCGCAGAGTAAATCTGGATCACTGGAAAGGGATGGACACATGTCCACATATCAACAATCATCTAGGAGTCTGGGTATATGGCGATATAGGGATGCGTTAATCTCCCTGGAGCTCTGTAAGTTGGGGTAAATACTGGTCGTAGATGCTAGGTGCACGTGGCGATAGATCTAGTGTGGCCTAGAGGGAAAGTTGGGATATACACATCGAACTCTCGAATGCCGAAGTGACATGGATCGTCGATCTTCGGATCCTTTGAGATCCCTCTCAACCATCGATCTAAGGAACTACCCTTGGTTAATCAACCAATTAGGAACACATCGTGGAGCGACACATGGTCCTACTTGTCCATTGTCAAAGGATTGTCCATTGAACTAAAACCATTGGATGAATGGGTATGTGGCAAGTGATGACGTGGTCCAGAGACTTCGTACTTCGAAGGAATTTCGCCAAGGGTTTTCAAGGTGTGAAAACTATCGAATTCGTGAATGCTAAAATAAATATTGACCATTGATAGGAAGAGGACGCATCGCGCTAGATCCGAGAGTCCAAAGACTTAGCTCTTCAGGGGATTTGCGTCGAGAGTATTCGATAATCTTCGAAGCCAGAGCCGCGAAGTAACGAGGACCATGGATATATGGATCCACGTGGGTAAATCCCAACCGTATGATGGGGATTGACGTGGCTCATAGACATCATCCCGAGTGACGTGGACCCGCAACCAAGGTGCCACGTGTCATCCCTATTTGGCTGATTCACAAACTCTTTATTGCTATTAAATCACGACACGTGTCACCCCCTAAGGAGGACACATGTTACCCCTTGAACCTCGTCACATGTCAACTTCTGGTTCGTGCCTGCTTGGTCGACATGGTTGGTGACATGTCCGAAACTCTGGGAGTCTAGATGATTTCAGGAGTTCGGAAGATTGAACATAGTATAGCTAAGGAGGTTACAATGAGGATAGGTGATCGTCGAATGACGAAATTCCAACGACGATAATTGATCGTTGAAACATCGAAATCATGGAATGAAGGGCATCGAACACTGATCGCCGAAGGGCTAAGCCACGTGGTGATATTTTGGGACTTCGAGGGCTAGGAAAAAGGAGGGTTCTGTGCCAAATAACGAAGCCCCATTTTTAACCATAGATCTCGGCAGAGGATGTGAACTGTTGATTCCCTTCACTGTTCGGTGTTTTGGGAATTCAACAACACCATTGGAAATCCCAAAGTGTCAAAACCCCCACTAAGCAGACTCTTAGCTCCCGGTTTTCAACCCAAGGTCACGAGGAGGACCTCGCTAGCTGGCTTAAGTGCGTAGTGGGAGGTGTAAATTTTGGAGGAGCAGAATAAGAGGGTTATTCTTAGTAAGGGATGGAATATGAACCAAGGAAACACAAAAATTTGACGCCCCATCCCTAGAAAGGGTATTTAGGGGGTGGGTGTGTTACATACAATTAAATATTTTCATATGACATGGAATTTTAGTAATCTATAGATATTAAAACACATTGAACATTGCTCTTCTAGATGGCATGTTCAACTAATGTAGAAGAGGTTACCCACTAAGCTCAAAGTAAGCACAAGAGAAATGATCACAGTCTACAATATTGAACAATTACATATAGCTCAACCAAAATTTAACCATAGAGAACAATATGATTGTTATCATTAATTAACAACATCAAATAAAGAATTACAATAATAAAATGTGGGGCCTTTTACACTACATTAATGACTCTTTGGCTTGTGTTTTTATCAATCCATCATACTTATACTCAATGTTAAAATATACATATAAGGTGCCTAAAACTAGTTCAGAAGTCTATGATACATATGATAAGTACATTAATTACCATTTCCCATTATAGGATATTTGTGCACAATGATGTAGTTTTTTTTTTTGAATTTCTCAAGCTCCAAATCATACTCTAATTTCTTAAAATTACAATGCTAAAAAGCATGCAACTATTACTAATACCTGAAAACCTCTAAGAGGAAGGTATGAATAACTTTGTTGCTAATTTCATTTCTTTGACTTATGATTTATGACTCGTATAGTGTACATTGGTTATAACCATTATCTTATATGATAAGGAATATGTATTAAAATGACTAAGAGTTTTGGGGAGAAAAGTGTTTTATAATTGAACTAGATGTTTTTATCATGGTAAATGAAAATATAGAAGGGTGACAATTAAGGTATTTTTTTTGTTATCTAAATATCCCTAACTTGCGGGATTGGCCTGTGGCTGAGATACCACGACCCAGGGGCATCTAATCCGTCAAAATCACCTATGGATCACACCCGACCTTAACCGTACTGGCTCTTAACATGTATGGATTTGAGGTGTTCACAAAGGTTTCGAATCGATGACTTCAATTACGAAGTTCCTTAACAACACACTCCCACACCGACTTATCTACACCTCGGGGACAAGTGACAATTAAGGTTAGTGAAAGTTATGAAATGGAATTAAAAATATGGTATCAGTGTTTATTGTTTTAATCAAAGTAAGTCAAACTTGTGAAAGATCGAGAACTATGTCATTTCGAGTTATAACATAGGATTTATAATATGATGATTGTTTCTTTCTTCCAAATGATAGGTTTGACACTATATAATAGGTTCTTCATAGCGTCGTATGGTAGTGATCTCAAGCTACCTTTTAATCTACTTTTGCAATAAATTACAATATTTTGTAAAGAAAATTTCATTCTCACCTAAATAGATGTGTGTATCCTTCCAACACTTAGGGTCCACTTGCAAGTTTTGTGTTTTTTTCTAGGAAAACTTGATTTCTCTCTCAGTCATCCAATCATGCATCTCCTTACTTGTAGGCTATGATGACATCCATATTTTTTGTATTCATTCTATCTCAACACCATAATCAATTGTTGTTAACAAATTTAAAACCAAAGGTTCAAAGCATAGACCAACAATAGAGTTCATTATAATAATTATTTTTTACCAAATTCAAAAGTTAGTAGAAACTTCTTAACTGATTTAGTTGTAAGTGTATCTTGCTTGAAGAGAATTATCATTGTTAAAGATAAAAGTCTGTTTTTGTCAATTAATTAAAAATTAAATTCATTCTTAAATAATCATATATATAATTAAATAATATTAATTTTAATACATATTAAAAATATAATTAACCAAATTTCAAATTAAATTAATTATTTACAAAAAAATAATCATGCTAACACAAGCTAATAAGTAATGACATTCATCCATAGAAAAGAGTTGATTTCCTTTTGAGCAACTCTCTTAAGTACTTGGGAACGTAGACCTCAATTTAATCCATAATTATGTTATTGTCTATGAATAGATATTACATTCTCATATTTAAGATAGAATTAATTTTTTATTTAAAATTTATTAAGAAAAATGTTTAATATTAATAAAAAAAATACTTTTAAATAAAATATAAATAATCTAAATTTTATTTATTATATTTAAAAAACTACTATATGTTTTATATTTTAATATTTTATGTTTTAATGTTAAAATTATGCATATTATATATATATATAAAGAAAATATGTAATTAGTTTCTAATAAATATAAGATGTTATTTTTGAATTTTTTTAATATATTTGTAATTTTCTTTTTTATAATTTCCATTAACTACATATTTATAATAATGCATATATTCATTGACATATCTTTTACTTTAATTATATATATGACTATGTCCATCACTATTCTTGAATGTACTTATCTTTGATTTTGGGTGATTTTGGGACAAGAATGAGGTGATGGCTTAGTTGGTTAGTGCACCACCTTTAAGGATTTACTTTAACTTTCAAAGTCACAAGTTCAATTGATAATTTTGATTTGATTCTAAGAAAAGTCTTTGTATATTTTCTTTGTGATTGAATCCCTTGAAAGAAAAACAAGATCCTTTCTATAAAATGTTGTTTTATTCTACTAAGAATATCTGGTAACAAGTTGCTCTTTACACATTACATGTTCTAACTTCTTGTCAACCATTTATTTGTCCAAGTTTTACATCAACAATGTTTTTTCTTAAAACCAACAAGTAGTTGTTCTTATGTTCGAATTATCCAATACTTTCGATTAATTACCTTAATTACAATAAAATGAATAAACTTAATTAAAATATAAAGGATAGGAACTTTGATTTAAAATTTGAATGATGAATTGTATAATGTAATACCCCTATTTACCCTAGCCTGTAAATATAACTATAACTGGCCAAGAGACTATGGCAGACTAAATATGTGTGAATGTTTGATTTGATGAACCTTTGTATAAAAGGGTCAATGTATGAATGTTCTGTTATTAATAGAAATATGATATGTGTTGCACAATTGCTGAAAGGGGGGAAGTTTCCCAAGATAGACCATGGATGCTATGAGAGAGATGGTTAGGGGAAACCAAGAATGGTTGAGATGACCCTCACTAGACCAATACCTACTGGGTGTGATTGCTCAACAATCCTTTGACCTAGAAATGAATTACCAGTCAAGTTGGTAGTTGGGAGGCCATCCTCAAGAGTTAATGAGGAGATGGGGCAGGGTACCCATCTGTAAGGCTTCTAGGCCTGACCACGAATTGGAATTCATACCTACACAACCTTGCTGAGGAAGTAAAGAAAGGAGGTAATTTGGGGACATAGACAGATCTGCTAGATAGAAGAGTAGAGAAAACACTCTCTCGAGAAGAGAAGGGAAGGATACTTCGACTCAAAAGTTGAAAGAAAAATAGTTGAGTAGTAAGCTTGTTTTGGTTGAAAGAAGCCATGGGAACGGTTTGGATACAAGCTGATAAACGAGGTTGACGAGTGACTGAGGAAGTACTCATGCAGGTCTCCTTGCTTGGAGTAGAGAAAACCAGACACCCAGTTCCTGTGGGAGGAGGAGAGTAACCTTCGTCCCTGACTATTATGGAGAAAAGAGAAATAATCTCTCTCTAAGCATCATGATCTAGCTCGCGGGTGGCCAGTGGTAAATCTGTCAGGAGTGACTGTGCCTATGGTTGGGAGGAAACAAGCACCCCTTTCAGCAGTTGGTTCACATTTTCCAGTTTTGATAAGTATTTTCATACTCTGTGTAATATACTAGATGTGATGATGAAATTTTTGTGTTTGTGATTAAGTCTTTTAGTATTTTGAATAGATAATAGATAGGCTCTTTTACTTCTGCAAATTATTATGTTTTAATGATCTTTGAATTTTCTCAGACTAGCTGCTAGAGAGTCATGGGATGGGAATTCGTAGGAGGGTCGGAGTAGGATCGACTAAAATGTCTAAGTCGTGCCAATCCCTTGAAGTTTACCTTAGCGAGAATGTCAAGTTCAAATTCTGTGGGAGAAGGGCGTCCCCTTCAGACTATTCCCCCCCCATCTGACTGATGGCTCTCGCCCACATCCTTAACCTAATTGCTGCTAAAGGATTAGCGCTTAGCCCCTAGAATTTCCAAATTATCCATGTGACCAGGGCCTAGGTACCCTACACTATTCTGATAGAAGCTAGCTCTTTCGACCTCAGGACTTCGAGACTTATGATTCCACAACCCTCGAAAACAGTTGAAGGCCAAAATTGCGAATTGATGAGGGTCGTCAATATGGGGATTTAGTATGGATCTCTCTCAGTCATTATATTGGATGAAGGAAGGGAAGCATTAAGCGCTTCGACGAAGTTCTACTTCAGGAGAATAAAAATAGTATAGTGTTGAAACTCCCAAATGTCGGAGTTGCAGAGTAAATCTGGATCACTAGAAAGGGATGGACACATGTCCACATATCAATGATCATCCATGAGTCTGGGTATTTGGCGATATAGGGATGCGTGAATCTCCCCAGAGCTCTGTAAGTCGGAGTAAATACCGGCTGTAGATGCTAGGTGCACGTGGTGATAGATTTGGTGTGGCCCGGAGGGAAAGTTGGGAGATACACGTCGAAATCTCGAATGACGAAGTGACATGGATCATCGATCTTCGGATCCTTTGAGATCCCTCTCAACCGTCGATCTAAGGAACTACCCCCGGTTAATCAACCAATTAGGAACACATCGTGGAGTGACACATGGTCCTACTCGTCCATTGTCAAAGGGTTGTCCATTGAACTAGGACCATTGGATGAATGGGTATGTGGCAAGTGATCACGTGGTCCAGAGACTTTGTACTTCGAAGGAATTTGGCCAAGGGTTTTCAAGGTGTGAAAACCACCGAATTTGCAAACGCTGAAATAACTCTCGACCATTGATAAGAAGAGGACACGTCGTGCAAGATCCGAGAGTCCAAAGGCTTAGCTCTTTGGGGGATTTGCATCGAGAGTATTCGATAATCTTCGAAGCCAGAGCCGCGAAGTAACGAGGACCATGGATCTATGGATCCACGTGGGTAAATCCCAACCGTATGATGGGGATTGACGTGGCTCATAGACATCATCCCGGGTGACGTGGACCGGCAACCAAGGTGCCACGTGTCACCCATATTTGGCTGATTCATAGACTCTTTATGGATATTAAATCACGACACGTGTCACCCCCTAAGGAGGACACATGTTACCCCTTGACCCTCGTCACGTGTCAACTTCTAGTTCGTGCCTACTTGGTCGACATGGTTGGTGATGTGTCCGGAACTCCGAGAGTCTAGATGATTTTAGGAGTTCAGAAGATTGAACATAGTATAGCTAAGGAGGGTACAATGAGGATAGGTGATCATCAAATGATGAAAGTCCAACGATGATTGTTGATCGCCAAAACGTTGAAAGAATGGAAAGAAGGGCATCGAACACCGATCGCCGAAGGGCTAAGCCATGTGGCGATATTTTGGGACTTCGGGGGTTAGGAAAAAGGAGGGTTCCATGCCAAATAACGAAGCCCCATTTTTAACCGTAGATCTCGACGGAGGATGTGAACCGTTGATTCCCTTCACTGTTCGGTGATTTGGGAATTCAACAACACCATTGGAAATCCTGAAGTGTCGAAACCCCCACTAAGCACACTCTTAGCTCTCGGTTTTCAACCCAAGGTCACGAGAAGAACCTTGCTAGCTGGTTTAAGTGCGTAGTGGGAGGTGTAAATTTTGGAGGAGTAAAATAAGAGGGTTATTCTTAGTAAGGGGTCGAATATGAACCAAGGAAACACAAAAATTTGATGCCCCATCCCTAGAAAGGGTATTTAGGGGTTGGGCGTGTTACATACAATTAAATATTTTCATATGACATGGCATTTTAGTAATCTATAGATATTAAAACACATTGAACATTGCTCTTCTAGATGGCATGTTCAACTAATGTAGAAGAAGTTACCCACTAAGCACAAAGTAAGCACAAGAGAAATGATCACAGTCTACAATATTAAACAATTACATATAGCTCAACCAAAATTTAACCATAGAGAACAATATGATTGTTATCATTAATTAACAACATCAAATAAAGCATTACAATAATCAAATGTGGGGCCTTTTACACTGGATTAATGACTCTTTGGTTTGTGTTTTTATCAATCCATCATACTTATACTCAGTGTTAAAATATACATATAAGGTGCCTAAAACTAGTTCAGAAGTCTATGATACATATGATAAGTACATTAATTACCATTTCCCATTATAGGATATTTGTGCACAATGATGTAGTTTCTTTTTTTTGAATTTCTCAAGCTCTAGATCATACTCTAATTTCTTAAAATTACAATGCTAAAAAACACGCAACTAATACTAATACTTGAAAACCTCTAAGAGGAAGGTATAAATAACTTTGTTGCTAATTTCACTTCTTTGAATTATGATTTATGACTCGGAAAGTGTACATCGGTTATGGCCATTATCTTATATGATATGGAATATGTATTAAAATGACTAAGAGTTTTTGGGGAGAAAAGTGTTTTATAATTGAACTAGATGTTTTTATCATGGTAAATGAAAATATATAAGGGTGACAATTAAGGTATTTTTTTTTTTATCTAAATATCCCTAACTTGCGGGATTGGCCTGTGGCTGAGATGCCACGACCCAAGGGCATCTAAGCCATCAAAATCACCTATGGATCACACCCGGCCTGGACCATACCGGCTCTTAACATGCATGGATTTGAGGTATTCCCAAAGGTTTCGAATCGGTGACTTCACTTACACAGTTCCTTAACAACACAGTCCCACACTGACTTCTCTACACCTCGGGGACAGGTGACAATTAAGGTTAGTGAAAGTTATGAAGTGGAATTAAAAATATGGTATTAGTGTTTATTGTTTTAATCAAAGTAAGTCAAACTTGTGAAAGATCGAGAACTATGTCATTTCGAGTTATAACATAGGATTTGTAATATGACGATTGTTTCTTGCTTCCAAATGATAGGTTTGATGCTATATAATAGGTTCTTCATAGCGTCGTATGGTAGTGATCTCAACCTACCTTTGAATCCACTTTTGCAATAAATTACAATATTTTGTAAAGAAAATTTCATTCTCACCTAAATAGATGTGTGTATCCTTCTAGCACTTAGGTTCCACTTGCAAGTTTTGCGTTTCTTTCTAGGAAAACTTGATTTCTCTCTCAGACATCCAATCATGCATCTCCTTCCTTGTAGGCTATGATGACATATCCATATTTTTTGTATTCATTCTATCTCGACACCATAATCAATTGTTGTTAACAAATTTAAAACCAAAGGTTCAGAGCACAGACCAACAATAGAGTTCATTATAATTAACATTTCAATACCCAAAAAAGGGTAAAGGTAGATAATCTGAAACATTAATGAACATTATAGAAACAAATTTAAGTGATTAAGAAAATAAATATTTTATAAAACATAATCATTATAAGAAACCATTCAATAAAACAAAAAATTATAAGGTGAACCACCACATGGTTCTTTCTACTTCATTCCATAAGATAGGTCCATACAAAACTCGTTATTTCTCCATACAATCCATCAAGGACTTTGAACACCCTTATCTCTTCTTTCTCCATATAATTATATAAAGATCCAAAATCCAACCCTAACTCTTTGACATATACATTCTTTTCTATACTAATCTAAAATAGTTACAAAATCATTACAACTCCTTATAACCAATTCTTCCAACACTCAAACAAATTAACACATTAATCTGATTAGATTATGAAAAATCAACATAATAAAATAGAATGCATAGAATAAAGTAATGCGTGTAAAGAAATATTGATTGCACCAAATTTGATTGTATGTAGAGGCTCAATACTTACAAAATATGGCACCAACAAAAAAATATTCGGATGAGCAATATATTTTCTAAAACCAACAGTTAAAAAAACATTCAAGTCTAAAAAATGTTCAATTTGAATGCAAACTTCCTTTCATATACATCATGTATATTAAATTTACATTACAAACATAGTATGCATATGCATAATTGTGTGCAATATATTTATTATATTATTTAATGTGTTGTAGAGGCTCACTACTTACAAAATATGATACCAACAAAAAAAATTACGAGATGAGCAATATTTTTTCTAAAACCAACATTAAAAAAACATTCAAGTCTGCTAAAAAAAATGTCCAATTTGAATGCAAACTTCCTTTCATATACATTATGTATATTAAATGTACATTACAAACATAGTATGCATATGCATAATTGTGTGCAATATATCTAGTATGCATATGCATAATTGTGTGCAATATATCTATTATATTATTTAATGTGTTGGTATTCACATGACTTTCTTCTATTATTTAATGTGTTGGCATTGACACGACTTTCTTCTATTGTATTATTTAATGTATTGGTATTCACATGACTTTCTTCTTATTATTACATTGAGAGGTGCAATTTATAATATAATATGAAAGAGATATATTTGAATGTATGTAACATTAATATCATGTTGATTTTTCACACATATATAAACAATAACCATTCAAAATCCATTTTAATTAAAGATTTATTAAATAATCAAATTTTTTAAAATACAAATTTCTATTCCGTTAAAATAATTAACATCTTAAAATATTTAATCACCCTCAACATTAAAATAAATTTAAATCAATCATAAACTTCATTATATAACTATCCCTTTTATATTCCTAATTAAATTATATATTTTAATTTTATATAATTTTATCGTGTTTATCCTTTTTCCACATCTTACTCTTAATTATCATCATATAGATGAACATCGTTTGTGATACCATATGAAAAATCAATGCTAATCCTTAATTGTAATATATCTACAAGGATTTACCATATTATCGTATTATATCTTCCTCTTAATTATCATCATATAGATGAATATCGTTTGTGATACCATATGAAAAGGCAATGCTAGTCCTTAATTGTAATATATCTACAAGGATATACCATATTATGTGTTCTATTTGTAAGCTTTATCATTTATAAGATATTATCAGTGACAACTCAAGAAACCAACATGAAGAGAATGAGTTTTGAGAAAGTATCGATTTAACATATACGCTCGTTAAGCAGGCAAAAACATTTTTTTTTTTTAAATTAAATAAAGAATCTTACATATATTTAAAAATGATATTATAAAAATAATAATATAAAATTTAATTTGTAAAACAAATATATACATTTTATCAAATTTAAATTAGAAATTAGTTTAATTTCATAAAAATAACATGAATTTAAAACTTCCAATAAATTTATACAAATGAATTATAATTCAAATATATATATATATATTGATATAAATGAATAATTGTTATACCATAAATTATCACATCTATGCATTTGTGATATGGTCCAACCTTTTTCCCTATCTTGTTAATCAAAATTTCAACTTCCCTCATCAAAGTCACTTAAAAAACATGGTCGTTGTTTATATCTGTGGGTTTTCTTTGAGCAACACGTAGACATTAGCGCCTTGCTAGCTTACAGCTCGCGGATGCCCTCAAAAAGTGTGAAATAAAATAATTCCACATTTTTGGTTGGGCTCGTTTCCCAACCTCCTTGAGCCCATACCAAATGAAATTCAACTTCCTTAACCTCTCAAGGATGGTATAAATGCACCTTTGGGGGCACAGATGAGAGGAAGAAATGAGATGCAAGATCATGCTGACAAAATTTAGCAAGCTTCCCTAAACCCCTTCATTCTCTGAGTAGCATCCCATACCTGGAAACTCCTTTTCCAATGTTCCTTCCTTCTCTTTATTAACTACAGCGTGTGTTCCTATCCCTACCGAGTTATCTAAGGAAGAAACTCACTGTTGAGTTGATGCTTGAAGGTCTTTGGAGGAACCCAAGGTTGTTGGCTCAAAACTAGTACCGAAAGTTGAATCAGGTTGAAACTACCTTTCTCACGTTGTTGCTAATAGAAGAGTTATCTTTCCCTCCTATTGTGTGTTCATTGGTTCATTGAAATGTCATATGCTAATGTCTTTCCTATATATTTGAATCTATGCCTATGATATATGATATTTGAATGTATAACTACCTTGTACAACTTATTCTTGGTTTCCTATTACAGGCTAGTTATGACAGAGATCAGGAGTGCTTCAAGAAGTGAGAGCAAGGATCCACATCAAACGAAGGATTTAAGGTGTGAGGCTTTCCCTTTTTTATTTCTCTCTCTCTCTCTCTCTCTCTCTCTCTCTCTCTCTCTCTCTCTCTCCTTATAAAAGTAGTTATTTCTTGTATACATTGATATAGATAGGGTTTGGTTATGTCTTCTAAATTTGGTCTTGCTCTATTGTGACTTGACCCAAGGTCATAGGGGAAAATTCCTTAAATAGAATAGGCGACCAAACTAGGGATTCTCCTAGTTTGGGTCAATTTTAGGATTTCTTTGGTTTTCTTAGGGTTTTCACATTTTTTTCTTGTTTCTAGACTTTATTGTCGGAGTTTTCATAAGTTAGAAACTTTTCCAAAAGTTTTGCAAGCCTCTCTTATGGGTTGACTTTTATTTTTTCAAGTGTAACAAACTTATCCGCACTTTGTCCTTATGTAATATGCATACATCCATGTTTTTCACTTCTATGACCCACGAATATCCGCGTTCTTTAGTTAACAAAGTCGCAGACATGTGTATTTGACATGAAATTTTGAGTCTTTTGCTCAAAATTGCTTGGTCTTGGTTGGTTTTTCAGTCTCTACTGAGCCCCCTGAGTCTGTTGATGCTCTGAATTGTTGGTTACAGTATGTGAAAAATCTTTCTTTGCTTAAAATATCTTTCTTTCTTGTAAGCTTGTGTTTCAATTTTTAGGGTGGTTAATGTCAGTTGAAAGATCAGTTGTGCATATGGGTTGATTTCCAAATTCATTTCCTTTCTGGTGGTTAGTTACTATTTCATTTCTTCTTGTTTGCCTTTCTCCTTTTGTTTTTAAAAAGAAAAAGAACATTTGTCTTGCTTAGTTGCATGTTCATTTCTTTTTAAGTAAAAAAACAAAAATTGATTGGTTGCTAGTTTTCTTTCCTTGTTTCCTTTTCCTTTAAATTTATCAAGAAAAAATATTGTTTGCTAGTACTCAGGCCTGCATGCTTTCTGTTTGTTTTAACAGTTAGTTGCTTTAGTTAAAGTTAACCTTGTTCAAAAGAAAATAAGTTTAGTGTGTCAAGTTCTTTCTCTTTGTTTTGTATGATTGTTTACAAAGCATTATAGGGCTACAGTGCACAGTAGTTTAAAGGTCTTGCATACATTCATATGTATATTGCTTTCATTTGCAAAAATGCAAAAGAAAAAGACTTTGTTTTTCTAAAGCGTTGATTAACACTTCTTATTTTCAGTGAAGAAACCACTTTTCATTTTTTCTTTATGTTCTTAAAGTGTTTTCAATGAGTCTGTCAAAACATCACACAAGTTTCATTCGTACCTTTTTCAGTAAAAAAATCCCCATAAAATGAACGCTTAATAAAATTTATTAGAAACTTTCATTTTGTAGGGTGAACAAACTAGTTATAGGCTAGGGCCTTGGTTTAGGTTGGAGAGTAAATTTATCTAAGGCCATAAAACAAACATAAGAGTATGAGCTAGGGAGAGCCTAAATCCAACTATTGTATAAGTATGGTCAGGAGCTTTCTCTAACACAAGAACTAAATACGAGGTCACATGAAGGAGATCCAAGGAGAGACCCCTCCAGAGCTTAACTGAGCATAACAGAGATATCGTATATTGGGGGTTTCATTAATACCCATACCTCTATGAGAGGCAGTGCTTTCAAGACTTCAGGCTTAGCTACCCTTCCCATACGTTTGATATCGACTGTCGACTATACCCCACAAATGTTGACTACGAGTTGGTGACCTTAATGGCCATTCCTAGGGATCTCAGAGCTTACTATGGGGGTTTGTCGTGGCACGTATGACATATTTCATATCACACTTTTCAGTACTGTTAGAGGGTGCACCACGAATTGTGGGTACTTGCACTAGATAAGGCTAGTTAGTGGAGGTTGGGATAACCATTTCTCTTTCTTTCGTTCGTTGGTCCACATGACTTAATCAACCTGTGCCTTGATCTGGAAGGTCCTTACCCTACCTTGTGAGTATTGCAATCTCAGGACCTAATCCACCTGATTCGGGATATTAGAAAGGTCATTTTTTGTTTGTTTGTTTCCTTTTAGTATTTTTATAGTGATGTGATTCACGATCAAAGACATTCTTAGATAGGCGTATATGTGGTTGATCGAGAGTTGATGACTCAAAATGGTTGATCAACCACCTCGTAGATCATGGAGAATTCAAGGTCTACCTCCTGAGGAGGAAATCAAAAACAATTCTCCCCCACCTCCACTAAGGTGTCATCTTGATCAATATGGTTCTTTTGTGTCATTTGGTCTAGTTGATATCACAACTACGGAGCCCTCAGAGATTAATGCCTGAGAACCAAAGGTTGTAATGGTTGAACATATTGGAGCTGAAGAATGCGCTCTAGCTTATAACCTCTGCTAACTAGAACTTTATCATCACCTGTGGTGTAATTTCCTCCTCCTAGATTGAACTTTACTAATAGTATCCCTCTTCACTTGGTCACTATGGATGATTCTTTACAAGTGTCTAGTTCAAGAGTCCCTACAACTCCCACTTCGGAAATAGTCATTGGTGGGATCTTTCCACTTGGTGTGTCCAACATAACAACTAGTGTGATTCATTCCACCATATCCACACCGATCAACAACACTGCTCCACAATTCATTGGTTCTGCTCCTTCCATAAGTGGAGCCATGCCATTGTTTTCGACATCAAACACTTTTTCGTTCAATATGTCGCCAATGGGAATTATCAACACATTGGTTGGTTCCCAGTTAACGTTCAAAGTTTATAGCATAGGTGTAATGATTTCTTCAATTCCCTATCAAGCAATCCCTTGGGGTGGAGGTCACATTCCTCCATATTTTCCATCTGTTGGGAGCAGGAATTTCCCATCTTATGGTCCTAACCCCTTCAGAGGCTTGGGCACTTCTACAAGTGTCGCTAGCATTCCTTCAACTTCCACTCCCTTCACATTATATAGTGGATTTGTGAGTAACCCTTTAATTACAGTTTCGATGGGGGGCAATCCCTTCCTGACTTGGTGGAATCCCATGCAAGGGTCCTTCCCTTTGCAAGGGATGCCATCAGGGGGAAACCCCTTTCTCATTTAGTATAACCCCATGCAAGGACTAGTTCCTTCAGAAAGCATTATGGAAAGGGGAAACCCTATTCTTCCATTCAGGAATCAGATGGGTGGAGGTTATCCTCTATTTAACCAAATAAAACAAGGTTTTACCCAAATATTTGGTCCATTGAAAAACTCTTATTGGAAACCTGGTGCTAGTTACAATCCATGACCCTCTTTTCAAGCTGCTAACTAGTTGAGGACACAAACCAGGATACCTTTTCTGGCAACTTTCAATTTTCCAAACTTGTCCAAGTTGATGAACGACCCGATTTTTCATGACCCAAAATGACCTGCAGTTCCCACCAAACTAACACCAGGCATCCCAAAGTTCAAAGGGAAAAGTAGTGAAGATCCACAGGACCGCGTCATGAGGTTTCACTTATGGTGCTCGTCTAACTCTTTAAATGATGACTTAATCTAGTTACATGTATTCCATTGTACCCTCACTAGGGTCACTTTGAAAAGGTATATAGAACTTGAAAGGTCAAAGTACATGACATTTGGCAACCTTTCCATGGTTTTCCTCAACCACTTCCAACTCCATCTGTGGTACGATGTCGGTACAAATCTTTTGGCCAACTTTGAACAAGACAATGCTACACACATTTTTGATCATATTTGGGAATGGAGGATATGGAAGAGATTGATTAAAGCCACAGTTCCACCAGAATTTCTCTTTGAATGGTTCTTGAAGTCATTGCTTCCTTACATTTCTAAGGATGTGGCCACTTCAGGGGTGTTCTAAGAAGAGTGAGAAATCTTCAGAGCACAACATATGGAATTGATTTACTCTCAATCTGGAATGCTCTACGAGATTATGCCTAATGCACCTCAGTCAACCCTCGACTTAGAGACAGTGAATTTGGGACCACATGTCGATGACATCGTTGGTTTCTATCAAAGAAAATCCATAGATTTGGTTTCCAACTAGATGCAAAAATTGTCAATTCAAAAAAATGTGACCAGTCCGACCTCTATCTCAACCACCCTCGCAACCCATTCCTCAGATGTACATACTGTGCAATCGAAGACTCAAAAGCGTCCTTAGAAACTTGGAGAGAAAAATAAAGGAAAAGGTAAGAAGGATAATGGGGGAAACAATAAAAATCCTAACAAGAATGAAGAGGGGGCAAAGGGTGAATAGAGAAAAGTGAAGTTCCCATGCAATCTTTGTGGGGAGTATCACATTACTCATCAATGCCCCAATACGGAAGAGGCCCAATGCTTGATAAAGATGCAACAACAACAACAACCTGATGTTTTGAAAAATCTATTTCCACAATGAAAAAACATGCAGGTTGTCTCTTCCACTTCTAATCCGCAAGGGGGCACTTCTGGTGCACCTTTGCCAGACATATGTTTCTCGTTCATTAACATGGTTAATTCTTCGAAGTTAAAAGAAGAGGAGGTAGATTTTTCAACCAAGTCTTGTGATTATAGTAATCTAGAATTGACAACAAAAGGCAAAGAAACTTCCAATCCTTAGAGACCTCTTCATTTAAAGAAACATGATAAAGAAACGACGATGCACATACTGAAAGGTGTGTACGAAAAAACATTGCACAAACCTAATGACAGAGCCGCACCCAACTAATCTATTATTGATGATTTATCTCAAATGTCGTGTCTAATGTCTGCTCTTGAGGTGCTTCATATTTTCCCCAAGCAACGCACTACGTTGTTATCCGCTATCGGAACGGTGGATTCGTCTAGCCTTCTCACTATGAAGTTTGACACTATTGATGTGAAGCCTCATCTTCCTTATCATGTAGCCTTCTAGATTGATGTTGTTATGCAAAAGACATCATCATGAGGACCATTTTTTATTAGGGAGATTCTACATGCGTCATGTCTTTGTCCTGTTGGAAATATATTGGCTCTCCAGAACTCGCACCTAATTCTCCCACATTGTTGGCTACGTTCGACGGACGATCGTTTAGGTCACACAAGCTTATTTCTTCTTTTCCAGTCCAGTTAGGAGGAAAGTCTATTTATGTATAAGTAGAATTAGTCGACACATCGCTCGACTATAATTTGTTATTGGGAAGGAGTTGGAATTACGTGATGAAATTTGTCATCTCATCGATATTTTGAATTTTATGCTTTCCCCATGAGAGAATAATTGTGACTATCGATCAGATGAATTTTATCTGTTCTAGCTTTGTGGTAAATCAAGGATCCACAGTTCCATGGATTGAAAAATCTCAGTCGACAATTAAGAGAATCAATGTTGGTATGTATCCATCACTTATGGGTACCTTTAATTTTCCATCATTGATGTCCTACATTCGTTCCACTCCGATCGACTACCCAAAGTCGAGTTCCTTGGTTCTTGTTACAAGAGTCGTTTCTTTAAAAGCATTGTATCTACGAGATCCATGGATGTTACCCTCACTGTCTGATTTAGTCGAGGGTCACACACATGCTAGGATGGTTATGCCATTGTCTACAGTGGAAGTTTCTTATCAATAGATACAACAAGCTACTGCATACTCAGATCAAACTACTCCTTTGATGGAGGAGGACGATATTTTTCCAGAGCCTATTTGGGCTCATAATTATTCATATTCCCAAGAATTTCTTGATATTGTTGGGCCCTTTCTTTGATGAATAGAAGTTGTGCAGGTCATATTGCATCTTCATTTTGGAGAACAAAAGTTGCACAAGCTGCTGAGGAGCTGGACAATGGACAAAAGAAAGAAACAAAAATTGGTTGGAAGGACAACGCAACATCAAGATTGAGGAAAGAAGTTGCAACAAGATCAAGAAGAAGAGAGAACTCTCGGGTTCTCAACCAACAAACCTAAAGATCGGATTATATATATGAGACTGATAGGATTGTGAAAGTTTGATGTTATCGTTGTTGTTGTTGTTGTTGTGACGAGAGTCACTATTGTAATGGTCTATACTATTGATATAGTTAAGTTTTGGAGATCTGGGTAAGAACCAGACTATCAATGTATCAGAGTTCTGTATCAATCTAGATGTAAAGGAGAAAGAGGGTATAACATTGTCTAATATCTGATGAGGAGTATCCTATGAATACTTGTGGATGAGAAGCAAGTTGTGAGAAGAACCTGATATGTTAATATAATTGGAGGCCTAAATTTTGGATACATCTTGTGTATTTAGTCTTAATGCATGGATGGAATGTTGTTATGTATTATCTTTAAGTAAGATATACTTAAATGATTATTTATGAATGGAAACACAACTTTGTTATCTTTATTCCCAGTTAGGAATTGCTCAAAACTATTACAGGTTTAGTCTATCTTGCGCAAGACTAACATGAATCATGTTAACTCATAGGTCTGTCTAAGTATTCTCCTTACCCTTCCCTCTCTTTCTTCTCTTGGTTGTGCTTCAGGTGAGACGTCTTCCCTTTCGAGAAGATAAAAATGCCAATGCTCTATACTAATTTGGTACCTTTTGTTGGTAACTTAAGAAGGACCCTAGTCTAATCACTTTTGCGCCAACAAAATGGTTCTGTTGCCAGGACCAATGCTTTAAAAGTGAACATGTGAGGAGAATTCTTCCACGGACCTATAGATCTGATATTCGAAAATGGTGGGACCAAAAGTGTGATGCATTTATATGGAAAGAAGCGGATTTTCAAAGTAAAAGCAAAAAGGATACAAGAGATTCTATCTTTCACATAGAAAGATCAAGCGACCAATATGAGATATTTTGGGTTAAATTTTTGGAAGAACTATTCCATTGGATAGATTGGCTCCGAGAAGATCTAGAATTCCAAGAACGTGTCAAGAATACATGTACTTGGGATACAGAGAAGATCACATCACTTCACCAGCTGGATCACCATATCACGCGAGCAGTCAATTTCTAGGTTAATACGACTCTGGAGGGATACATCGTTGAATTCGCAGTTGAGAATCACCAATATTTTTCACAAGCAGATTTTTTTTTCAAAAAAGGTGCATGCAACAGACTGTTGAGGGAAATTCCACTGTGGATCAAAGTGTTCATAATGGAGGAGGGGATGATAACTATTCTCTCAACTGAGATGATAGCGTAAACACTGTTGGTTGTGGAGCCTGATTATCTTCCTGATTTAGAGGTCTTTTACTTTCAGTCGTGTTTATACCCCATGAAGTATTTACACCCCAGAAGTATGTACACTCTTCCACGCGGAGGAGTGTAGAGGGGGGGTACCCCCTCTACGGGGTCCAGGGGGGCTATCCCCCTGGCTGGGGGGTCTGGTGGCAAGTGCGCCCCCAGCGGGAGTTCGGGGGAAGCGTCCCCTGATGGGGGTTCGGGGGTGAAGCCCCTGAAGCAAAAATTGCCTTGTAAAAGTATATTGTAATTTCATTGTAAATCTGGACTGTTCATTATAAGGTCGTAGATCTAACGATAGAGATTATGTTAGGGTTTTTTTCCCTAGAAGGAAACCCTCTTTTATGAGGGAAATGTATTGCGACTATGTAGGTTGGCAAGTATTGTATTCTAAGAGAGGAGACTGTAAGAGAAAGAAGAGGAATTTACAACGGGTTTTGTTGTAGGTTGTATCCCTTCATTTTGCTGGATAATAATAAAGAAAGGACCTGGCAATTTCTCTGGTGGACATAGCCCACACTGGGTGAACCACGTAAATCTGTGTCTCTTTTGTATTGTGTATCTTCTATGTTTTATTTCCGCATTTGTTTTATTTTATTGCTCCACGGTCCTATTTTTCTAACAACTGGTATCAGAACGTAAGGTAACTCATGGGAAAAGAGGGTTCCTGGTTCGAGTGGGAGCAATGTCGGAAGATGGAAAGTTTAGGGTCGAGAAATTTAACGGCCAAAACTACCAGTTATGGAAGATGCAGATGGAAGATTATTTATATCAGAAGGATCTATTCCTACCATTGAGCGGAGTAGCAAAGAAGTTGGCGGCCATGAAGGACGAAGAATGGGAAATTCTTGACAGAAAGGCCCTAGGAATGATATGGCTGAGCCTGGCAGCGTCAGTGGCTTTCAATATCTCGAAAGAAAAGACAATGAAGGTTTTGATGGATGCGTTGGCCAAATTGTATGAAAAACCCTCGACGTCCAATAAGGTATTTCTAATGAAGAGATTATTTAATATGAAGATGCCAGAAGGTGGTTTTGTTGCAGATCATTTAAATGAATTTAATACGGTTACTAATCAACAAAGTTATGTAAAAGTGGACTTTGATGATGAGGTTAGGGCTCTTCTAATCTTTTGCTCATTGCCAGAAAGCTGGAATGGCTGAGTCATGGCTGTAAGTAACTCTGTCTCTGGTTCAAATACTTTAAAATTTGATGATGTTGTTGGTGTTATCCTTAGTGAGGAAATGCGACGGAAAAGCACAGGTGAGACATCGGGTAATGTGTTGAACATGGAGAATAGGGGAAGACAAAAGGATAGAGGAAAGGGC
>ML804776.1:89078-103786 GCA_009831015.1 Picea engelmannii
TAGGACTATTTTAAGTCTTGTGGTAGTAGAAGATTTGCATCTTGAACAGTTAGATGTAAAAACAACTTTTCTCCATGGGGATTTGGAGGAAGAGATTTATATGCAACAACCATAGGGGTATGAGGTCAAAGGGAAGGAGAATTCGGTATGCAGGTTGAAGAAGAGCTTATATGGACTAAAGCAAGCTCCAAGGAAGTGGTATATGAAGTTTGACAAGTTTATGACAGAACAGGGTTATAATAGATGTCATTCTTATCATTGTGTTTATTTTAAAAGGCTAGAAAATGGAAGCTATATTATCTTGTTATTGTATGTAGATGACATGCTTGTTGTAGGGTCTAATATGCAGGATATAAATGTTCTCAAGAAGAAATTAGCCAATTCATTTGCGATGAAGGATTTGGGTGCTGCAAAGAAAATCCTTAGTATGAGAATAACAAGAGACAGGAAAAATCGCAAACTGACATTGTCTCAGGGTGAGTACACAGAGAAGGTGTTGGAGAGGTTTAGAATGCAGAATACAAAACCAGTTAGTACACCTTTGGCCAGCCATTTCAAATTAACTAAGGAAATGTGTCCCAAGACACAGAAGGAGATAGAATAAATGTCCAGGGTCCCATATTCATCAGCAGTTGGCAACTTGATGTATGCAATGGTTTTCACAAGACCAGATATTGCACATGCAGTGGGAGTTGTTGCTACAAAGGCTAGTAAAGAGATGATTTGGTTACAAAGGTTCATGGAGGAATTGGGAAAGAAGAAGGAGAACAATAGGTTGTAGTGTGATAGTCAGAGTGCCATTCACCTTGCAAATAACTTAGCCTTCCATTCGAAGACTAAGCATATATAGTTGAGGTACCACTTCATATGATCCACCTTGGAAGATGGACAATTGAAGCTAGAAAAGATACACACTAGCCAAAATCCCGTAGACATGTTAACAAAGGGAGTAACTAGGGAGAAACTGAGTTCTTGCTTATTTTTAGTTGGTCTTCAAGAATGAAGATGAAGATGAGAAATTTTCCAGGTACAAGAAGGTTCAGAGTCTAGCATATACAGCAGCGGTGGAGTTGTTGAGATCAGTCTCCAAGTGGGAGATTGTTGGTTGTGGAGCCTGATTATCTTCCTGATTTAGAGGTCTTTTACTTTCATCCTTGTTTATACTCTATGAAGTATTTACACCCCAGAAGTATGTACACTCTTCCATGTGGGGGAGTGCAAAGGGGGGGTACCCCCTCTGCGGGGTTTGGGGGGGCTAGCCCCCTGGATGGGGGGTCTGGGGGCAAGCGGGCCCCTAGTGGGGGTTCGGGGGTGAAGCCCCCGAAGCAAAAATTACCTTGTAAAAGTATATTGTAATTTCATTGTAAATCTGGACCGTTCATTATAAGGTCACAGATCTAACAATAGAGATTATGTTAGGGTTTTTTTCCCTAGAAGGAAACCCTCTTTTATGAGGGAAATGTATTGCGGCTATGTAGGTTGGCAAGTATTGTATTCTAAGAGAGGAGATTGTAAGAGAAAGAAGAGGAAGTTACAATGGGTTTTGCTGTAGGTTGTATCCCTTCATTTTGTTGGATAATAATAAAGAAAGGACCTGGAAATTTCTTTGGTGGATGTAGCCCACACTGGGTGAACCATGTAAATCTGTGTCTCTCTTGTATTGTATATATTCTATGTTTTATTTCCGCATTTGTTTTATTTTATTGCTCCACGGTCCTGCTTTTCTAACAAAAACCTATGCTTGGGGTAGGGTGATTTTGGGGTAGGATCATGACCAAAGAAGGGGAAATTGTTCTTTGACAGATGGGGGAAGATCAAGAAATGAATGCAAGGAATGAGCGAGCCTTAAGGAGAGTCTCCATTGTTGAGAAGTGGTGGCGCAAAAAAGTAAATAAAGCAGCGAAGCAGTATGAGGTGTTGTGGAAAGAAATCAGACCAAGAGGAATAAATGAGAGAAATAAGGAAGAGTTGAGGGTAAGAAGACAAGAAAGACTGGTCATTCTAAGATTACAACAGAGATAAGCACAGAGAGGAAGGAGTCCCCAGATGGGTGGATGAGAAGAAGAATGTGGAGAAGCAAGGGAAGATGAAGCAGGTCTGGACCTTGCAGCATATCAAGAAGATTCAACCCCGATAGGAAACATCAGGAAGTAGGAAGAGAAGGTCTCTCCAGAGAAAGAGAACGAGACCCCCTAAATGAAAGAAATCCACCCAGAATTTAGTGGAACCAGCCTCGAGTCACCCATCCCCCAGGTGTCCTCTATACCTGTAGTAAATTATACACCACCTACTTATGCTAGTTCTATTCCATTGCATTCAGTTAGTCAGAATCAGTCTATAAGTGTAAACGCTGGGAGGATAATGGGATCTCTAGGTATATCACAACTAGGACCATTAGGTTTCATTCTAATAGGAGCAGTGAGACCCACAATGTTTGGACATATGGGAGGATCAATCATCCGATACCCATTATTCTGGGATAAAGGGGACAAAGATGTAGATTAACATTGGTTCTTATGTGAAGCCATATAGAGGTCCAGAGGGATTCTCGATGCAAACAAGTTAGTAGAGTTTCAGACTACCTTGAGGGGTCGTGCTATCAAATGGTACATTAAGGCTATTGAACCAACTGTGCTAAGACAAGCATTCACCCTTGGCCAAGTTCGTTTGAAGTTCAACATCAAATTCAAACTACCTCAATCAGAGCAACAAGAAGTCTCTGATTTGCAGGAGATTCAACAAAGGGAAGGAGAATCTACCTGGGAGTACAACCAAAAATTTAAAGATGCTATTGGGAGGCTAGCACATCCAATTCACGAAGATCACCAGAGGGAATGGTACATCCAAGGATTGCTACCTCTGACAAGAATTCCTTTAATGAAACAGTGGATATCCACATTAACAGACGCCTTGGAACAATCAATGAAGATCGAAGCCATGGTAGGCTATATAGGGAATCTAAGAATGACCATGCCTCTAGTAGATGCAAATTGTTCACAACTCCGGGGACAAATATCAGTGCTAATGGATAAGATTCAAGAATTGACCACACCAAGACCAAGATGACCTCATGTTTGGTGCACATGATGCTACACATAAGGGAATTTGGAAAATGAATGTCCGTGCATGATGGCAATGGGACCTCCTCACAATTCAATGGGACCTTCTTCAGGACCAACGAGGGGAGTTGTGAAAGTATCTACGACTTCACCATTCCATACACTAGGGATATACAATGCCTTTCCAGATGCTCAAAAGTCTTACAACTGAGTATTATGAGATTTTTCAGACACATGGGCATGTGCCGAGGCAATGTTCTATTATGTAGAAGTACATGATTGCACCCAATACAATACACTGTGAGTTCTGTGCATCTATGACCCATGCTACAAATCAATGTAGAGCGTTGGACGAACTTGCTGACAGATTAGACCGGACAACATTCAGAATAAATGAAACCCCCCAAGTATCTGGAAGAGGCCATGGAGGTGCGGTTGGAGGTGGATTCAGAGGAGGGATAAATGGAGGCAGAGGGTCGAGAAGATGCTACAACTGAAACAAACAAGGTCATTTGGCTAGAGACTTCCCACACCCAAGATGACCATGGTTCTCTTACTACAGGAACAATGGCCATGCAACTGAAGACTACCCAGAACTGATCATGAAATGGGAAGAGCAGGTTCGTCAATGAGGAGATAATCTCATAAGATCATAATTAGAAAGGGGAATTGAGGTTCATATACCTGATGTTGCTTCCAATGGAATTGGAGTGGGAAGACGCAAAACAAGACATCTAATATTGATTCCAAAGTAGGGATCAACTGAAAGGAGAGATGAATATATATCTTCAAGTTGTGCAATTGTTCGATAGACGATCTGACCCTAGAGTGAATATTGAACATTGTTTAGAGTAGTGGATAGTCTCGGAAGTAACCTCTCACCTATGGGTTTAGGTATTTCTACACTCGTTGGTGCCTATTACAAAATCCTGGTATATACATGAGGAGGCCAGAAGACAAATGAATTGTTGGTAGACCTTACAAGAACAATTTTGCAAGGATTTCTCCTTTACAGGTAAGTTCCCTGAGCTCAACATAGTCCTTCAAAGAATCGGGCCAATGATTTTTACTGACATTTGCAAAAAGAGATCAAGTCTAGTAGTATGTGTTGACCGTATTCATTTGCTTCAATCTATTCTGAGCCTTGAAAGTGATAAGATAGATGTACCTTGCTGTAAAATTGAGAAAACCATGGAAAAACATGAGGACTTAAGAGAGCTTAGAAACTTAAACATTAAAGAAATGAAAGGCAGTAGAGAGATTCATGATACTATATCTATTCACACATGTAGCTCCTATAATCACCCATTGAAGTTGCAAAAAGTTAATATAGGGAGTGCAAAGAATCCTAATATAGCTTCTATAGGAGACTAATCGGATGAGAAAACTATGAATGAAGCACATAACCTATTGCAGGAGTATGAGGACTTGTTTCTGAAAACGTTCTCAAAAATGAAAGGTATAAAAGGAGCCATGGGAGAAATGAAGATTGCATTGAAACTCGACTCAAGACCTATGAAGCACATGCCATATCGACTTAATCCAAGAATAAAAGAGAAGGTCAAGAAAGAAGTGGACAAAATTATTGCAGCATGACTTATTTTTGTTAGCCTATGGATTACCTTAACCAATCACTAAGTCTAAATTGTCACCTATATTTTTTATTATTCATTTAGGATATTAGTAATATATCCTCAAGTGATGATTAATGAGTTAGTTAATATTGCCTAGACTAGTCATCATGCATGATTTTAGGATCTAGATCAAATCTCTCTATGAGGTAGAATCACCCATTGTACTATAAATATGTACCATTGGTGTGAATATAATAGTCTTGTATATTGAGCCTTTTTTCTTCCATCTTGTTGTTCTTGTTTGTATTTTATCAATTAGTATCAAATCTCCTTTGGTCTAAGGCCTGGAAGTCTTGATATAGATGGTAGTTTTCCATGGAATGTCTTGAATTTGAAATGCAGACATGAGCATGAACAACAAAAAAAGGACCGAGAGTAAGAGGAGAGAAAAGGGGGTCAGGGCAGAGAACGCCCATTACTTTATTATCAGACCAAGAATTTTGTGTATGTAGAGTTGATTATTGAAAGCATATTGGCATGCGTTTTTGTATATCTCTTTCATGGTTACTATGAGGATGTTGGTCTCTGTTGAGTATGAATGACCAAATTAAATGAATATATGTGAAGTTTCTCAAGAATTCATGTAATGATGTTTGAATGAATAAGAATCGATAGATAGGAGTTTGAATGCATAAGATTACAGTGGTAATTGGGTACAAGAATATGAAATTTCCATGAATGGTTTTGAAACTTCTTTTTGAGGATTGCGATAGATGTGTCTTTTTATAAATCAGATGTCAAATTGTAGATTGAAACCTGTTGAGATGAAGGATTCAAACATTGCTTTAAGATTAGACTCATTGTGGTAATCAAATTCCTTGTATTGTATTGCATTGTATGAATTTGTTTTGCATTGGGAAATATAGTGACCAAAGAATGGTAAAAACAATGAAGAGAGATCACCATCTCTATACAAATGAATCAAAACACTGATTGAAATGAAGATGATCGTTGCTGGGATAAAAACCCAAGTTTTGGGAATGTTGATTTCCATTATTGAATGAGATCGATTGTGTAAGTTGATTGTCAACTTGATTATGTTATCGAATCCATGGGATACTTCTTGGTATTTTGTGGGATTGCATGGAATCAGCGTGGGGGAAAGTGCCTGAAGATCTTGCTAGATGTATAATCCTAAGTTCGCCCAACACCCACAAAATCAAACCCACGAATGTTTTCTCAAGGATCAACCTCAACCTATGTCAATATTCTCTTCAACGATTTAGATCTGAGGGATCTACTATCATTGGCCTTCTAATCGTAGCTTGGAATGTAGATATAACATTTCTCTTGGTCGCCATTACAAGAAACCCTGACTAGAGAAAGGAAAGCAACAACGGATGTTCAATATGCGTCTCATCCATTTGTAACTGCAACAAAAATCGTGAGTGCATATAGTAAATTGCCTTCCAACTTTGTTGGCATCTTGCCCTTTTTATTTTGCAAACAATAGAGTTTATATCATGTCAAGGGATCCGTAAGCACACCCAATTGTTTCCTTTTCATTAGGAGTAAGAATTGTATTTAAATCCCTAGAGATCCCTGGTTGGATTTCCCCACGAGCAGTCCCACCATATCCCATGAACTTGTTTGACTACACTATGTCAACATAAAAGTCTAGATCCCTTCAATAGTTACAAGCATTGAAGGGATTCACAACAACTTCACAAAACTCTCACCTTGACATCAAAATTTACTTTAACTTTTTACTTGACTTACAAAAGTTGCATTATATTTTGAATTGAACTCAAAAAAACCTCATGTCTCGCTTTTTACAAACAACATACACCCCTAACTTTAAACCATGGAATCCATCACTTCTAAGACCTTTACAAACCCTTTTATACATATATGAGCTTATAACCCATTGATTATTTTATGGACTTTGATAAAATAATGAAAAAAAAGGAGTTGTGAAAGGTTGATTATCAAATACTTTAGAGGATTATAAAGTATTTGATTGGAGTGATACGTATATTTTAAATTAAATAATGTTTTGAAGTGATAGTTGGTTCCTTTCCAAGATTTGAATCAATGTTGGATTCCTTCAAGAAGTTTCAACTTTACCAGTTCAAGTTCAACATCATAATGTGAAGTTCCAACATTGCAATCGATTTGGTCATAAGGAGAATCAATGTTTTGATCTCCATCCTTGCCAGCATTGTGGCAAGCATAACAATTCTTCAGACATATGTTCAACACTGAAGAAACTTGCAAGATTGAATATTCACTATGAGTGGATTGATCCTTGGCAGTGGTCATCAACAACCAAGCGATTATATAATTCTTACTGTAGAATTCAATCTCGAGTAAAGACCAATCTTGTAGCACATAACCTTTTGTACCTCACATAAGTGGTCCCCTTATGGCATAGATTTCAAGCATGGCCCTCATGGGATGAGATAACATGTGTTTTTTTCACATGCCCACTTCATGTTGTACATAAATGGAACAAGTATGGTACTCTCTTGAGCATAGAAGGAGGGAGTACAATGATGAAACTCTCATGCACCTTAAGGGGGGGAGTTCAAAATTCCTATGATGATGGTTCATGAAACCATTAGCCGTCTCTCCTTTCACCAACATAGGGGGGAATTGATGATGGAATTGGTTGTCAGACTAAAATTTTCAACAACAAGTATGCCAGGTGGGCATGAAATTTTCCAAATGAGCAACTGCAGTCTGTAGATGACATAGTTTAGCATAATTATGGTTCAATAAGTTTAAGTCAAATCATACATAATTGGGATGTTGATTTTGACTTTGAGAGTAATGATGTGGACGCTTCTTTCACATAGATGGTCATTCAACCTAGCAGAGGACACGAGGATCCTTTTGCATTTCATCTTGGCATTTGATTGAGTTGTTAGGGATTTTCATGGATGTGTTAGACTAGAAGTTGATTCACTTCTCTTGGTTCACTCTCATTAGATTGGAGTTTACATTAAGTGAACAAATTGCATGCATCTTGGCTCACATGATTATATAGTAAGATTTTCCAAAGATGGAAGACTTTGGCAGGATTATGGTTCAATGACTTGCAATTAAATCATACACATTATACCTTGGGATGTTGTTAGACACCTAAAGTGTCAAAATGGGTTAGTGGTCATCCAAAAACCATCAGATACATGGTATCAATTGGTTAGTGGTTATCCCAAACCACAGCTTCAGAGAGCACTTTAGTGATACATTGATAGTAGAGTGGTGATACTACATGTTCACCAATTAACATAAGACATCAGATTCTTCTAGCTCAGATACTTGGGAAAATGATCAAATTGTCAAGCGATCAGTGAATGTTTAGATATTGTAGCTATTCACTTCCATATCTCAACCCTTTTCTAGTTCATTTCAAATGAACCATTCAACATCCAAATTGGTGGTTTTTTGGACAGTTTTTTGGGCTGAGCTCAGGAGTTTCAATACGAAGACTTGGAATTGATACCAATTTATGCTTTATTGCTGATATTATTGATCAAACTTGTGATTGAGGGGGATATTGTTAACCTATGGCTTACCCTAACCAATCACTAAGTCTAAATTTTCACCTATATTTTTTATTATTCATTTAGGATATTAGTAATATATCATCAAGTAATGATTAATGAGTTAGTTAATATTTCCTAGCCTAGTCATCATGCATGATTTTAGGATCTAGAGAAAATCTCTCTATGAGGTGGCATCATCCATTGTGCTATAAATATGTACCATTGGTGTAAATATAATAGTGTTGGCTATTGAGCCTTTTTTCCACCATCTTGTTGTTCTTATTTATATTTTATCAATTTTCCCAATCGAAGAAGTAGAATGGATTATACCCATAGTTATCCAGAGTAAGAAAGGTACAAATGACATTCAAGTCTGCGTGGACTACAAAAGTTGAAATTTTGCGTGTGTGCATGATCTGTTTCCAACACCTTTCAGTGACGAAGTGTTAGATCAAGTCGCAGGAAAAGAATCTTATTCATTTACAGATGGATTCTTAGGGTATCATCAAGTCAGAATCATAGAGGAAGACAAGAAGAAGACTACATTCATAATCGAATGGGGATCATTCACATACAATGTAATGCCCTTTGGTTTGAAGAATTCCCCTATAGTTTTTTCTCGGATTGTGATAGTAGTGTTTCAAGAGTTCATACACAAGTTTGTAGAATTCTATATGGATGATTGGATGGTGTACAACCTATTAAAAGATCATGTAGGGCTACTCTGGTTAATGTTTGATAGATGTCGTGAAATATAAATATCTTTGAATCTAAGGAAGTGTATTTTCTATGTACCTTGTGGCAATCTATTAGACCATATTGTATGCAGAGAAGGAGTCCCGGTAGACCCAGCTAAAGTTGTGGTCATTCTGAATATGTTGCCACCTACAAGTGAAAAATTGTTACGCTCCACATTACGACATACTGGATATTACTGCAGGTTCATTAGAAGATACAAAACTATCATTGTACCTCTAGAAAAATTACTGAATAAGTCCAAACTGTTTCGATGGACACCAGAGTGTGACAAAGCATTCAATATTATCAAAGAAAAACCAAGTACTGCATCTATCTTGATATTTACCAATTGGTAAATTGAATTCCATGTACATGTGGATGCATCAAGCATTGCCCCAGGATCCATTCTAGCGCAACCAGGGGAAGGAAATATGGACCACCCTATATACTTTTCCAGCAGAAAACTTTTGAAAGCTGAGTGCAACTACACAACCACTGAAAGGGAAGGTTTAGCTATTATTTATGCATTACAAAAGTTCAGACACTACTTGTTATGCTATCCTTTCAACTTTTTTACTGACCATTCTACATTAAAGTACCTATTCATTAAACTAATACTTGAAGGAAGGATTTGTAGATGGTTACTGCTTTTTCAAGAATTTTTGTCTGAATTAATTGTCAAACCAGGAAGATGCAATGTAGGTCCATATTACCTTTCCAGGTTGGAGTTAGGGGAAAGTGGTGGAGCAATGGATGATCATCTCCCGGATGCAGATCTGTTTTGGATTGAGGCCATCCCATAGTATCTTGAAGACATTGTTGTCTTCCTCAGTACAGGTACCTTCCCAAAAACTTACTCCACAACCCAGAAGCAACATATGGTGGTTCGCACAACTGTCTATCAATTAATTGCCAGACAAATTTACAAATTGGGTCTCAACAACATCCTTAGGAGGTGTGTCTTGTGTTGGCATGGCTTCAAACAGAGGCAGATCATGCGTGTTTTTCATTGATAGAAAAGATCAGAATGATCAGCAGAGCGACGATGGCATGACAATGGCAAGATCAGTTGTGAAGATCAACAATGAATGTTGGATCTCATTCATAATTCCTGATGACCGTTAGATCTGAATTCAGAGTGGAGTAGTGCGCAGTAGACGAGAATAGATATCGAGTGTTAGATCTGAGCATGGAGTCCGATTGTTGTTGGATCCAGGAGAACCTGCATGTTCTTTATAGTGCAAGGAGAAATAGGCTTAAAAAATCCTGAAAGTAGGAGGACCATTCATCTTCGGGAGGGACATGTGGTTACAGATCAACATTTCGCTGACTAAGAGGTCAAAGGAATGAGTGCTCTAACCTATTGAACTCACGATATGTGAAATCATGATATAATCTAAGCCGTTGGATCAAGATCTAATCTGGGCCATCAGATCTAGGAGGTAGATCATGATAGACCATGTTAGCGAGGATAGGTGGCAACCTACATCAGCAAGGACACATGGCATGAGCATATAAGGATAAGTGTCAGATTGATTCAACTTTTCAGGCCACTGGAAATGACAATTCTGAGTGACAAGTGGCATCTACTCATCTTATGACTCATCATTGAGTGACACAAGAATGACGTAACTCCGGGAGTTTAGTTTTGGGAGTTTTAGCATCAATACTCCTCCAAAATCCCAAAAGATGAAGTTCCGGGATGGAGGATAGTCGTCCGATCACCACTGAACGTGAACTATTGATCTGACTCCATTTCGGAGTTTCAAATACTGAGAGATGGAGGAGTCAAATAAACTAATGACAATAATTTTGAAATGCGAAATCGCGAAGCACCTTTGCGCCTGTAGCAAGATTAGAAGCTATCAAAATATTTCTTGCCTATGCTTGTCATAAAAGTTTTAAAGTCTATCAAATGGATGTCAAGTTAGATTTTCTAAATGGAGATTTAAATGAATAAGTCTATATGGAACAACTAGAGAGTTTCGAACTATCTAATAACCTTGACTTTGTATGCAAGCTGAAGAAAACTTTATATGGGTTAAAAAAAGCCCCTTGTGCCTGGTATCACAGACTGGATATGTATCTCCAAGACAAAGGGTTCAAGAGAGGAACAATTGACAACAATCTATATATCAAAACAAAGGGTAATGATTTTCTCATCGTATTGGTCTATGTAGATGACATCATCTTCGGATGTAATAAGGATTCATTGGTACAATGATTTGCTTCTACCATGGAGTCTGAGTTTGAAATGTCTATGATAGGTGAACTGTCATTTTTTCATGGTCTACAAATTACTCAGAGGTCTGATGGAATGTTCGTTTCTCAAGAAAAATATCTAAGAGAAATGTTGAAAAGGTTTCAAATGGAAGATTCTAAACCTGTGGGCACACCTATGGTTACTGGATGCAAATTAAGAAAGTATGATGACTCACCTTATGTTGATCAAAGTTCATATAGGTCAATGATAGGAAACCTTCTGCACATCACAACATCTCATATAGACATAATGAATGTTTTTGGAATGGTAGGAAGATATCATTCTGCACCTAAACAGAGTCATTTGCTATCTATCAAAAGGATATTCATATATTTGAAATAAACAATGAACTATGACCTATGGTATCCTAAGAATCAAAATTTTCAATTATTAGTCTACTCAGATGCTAATTGGGCTAACTGCATTGATGAAAGGAAAAGAACAAGTGGAGGTGCGTTCTTCTTAGGAGATTCTTTATTAGCGTGGTTAAGAAAAAAACAAGGTTCCATTTCTTTATCAACTACAGATGCATAATATATTGCTGCTACTACTTGTTGCACTAAGGTATTATGGATGATTCAGACACTTTCATACTTGGAGGTAAAATATACCGCACCGATCGCAATTCACTGTGATAACATAAGTGCCATAAGTATGTCAAATAATACTATATTCCACTCCAAGACCAAGCATATTCCCATAAAATACCATTTTCTGAGAGAGCAGGTCACCAATCATATTGTCCAGGTTCATTACATTCCAACCAGAGAACAAATTGCTGACATATTTACTAAACCCCTAGCCAAGAAACCTTTTGAATATCTCCATCAGAATCTCGGTGTCATTCCGTCTCACATCTAAAGAGAATCCATCCTGTTAGGGGAGTTTTTGTTGGTTCAATATCTGACACCTCCGAAAAATTACTGCAACAACTTAGGGGGAGCGTGTATTTCTTTGACACTGATGTCAAAGGGGGAGAAGAACAACATGACTGGATGCTAAGGATGAAGATAATGGAGATCGATCTCTAAGAAGAATAAAGCAACCATTTAAGGTTTCCATCAATGCCAAAGGGGGAGATTGTTGGAATGGATTCAGACAGAGGCAGAGTATGTGTGTTTTTCATTGATGGAAAAGATCTGAATGATCAGCATAGCAATGATGGCATGGAAATGGAAATGGAAAGATCAACTGTGAAGATCAATAGTTAACATTGGATCTCATTCAAAATCCTTGATGAAAGTTAGATCTAAATTCAGAGAGGAGTAGTGTGCAGTAGACGAGAATAGATATCAAGCGTTAGATCCAAGCATGGGGTCTGACCGTCGTTGGATCCAGGAGAACCTGAACGTTCTTTATAGTGCAAGGAGAAGTAGGCTTACAAAATCTCGAAAGAAGGAGGACCGTTCATCTTCGGGAGGGACATGTGGTTACAAATCAACATTTCGCTGACTGAGAGGTCAAAGGAAGGAGTCCTCTAACCTATTGAACTCACGATATGCAAAATTGCGATATAATCTGAGCTGCTGGATCAAGATATAATCTGGCCCATTAGATCTAGGAGGTAGATCATGACAGACCACATCATTGAGGATAGGTGGCAACCTAACTTAGCAAGGACACGTGGCACAAGCATATAAGGACAAGTGTCATATGGATTCGGCTTTTTAGGCCACTAGAAATCAAAATTCTAAGTGACACGTGACAACCACTCGGCTAATGACTCGTCATTGAGTGACACAAGAATGGCGTCACTCCAAGAGTTTAGTTTTAGGAGTTTTAGCATCAATACTCCCCCAAAATCCCGAAAGATGAAGTTCTGGGATGGAGGATAGCCATCCGATCACCACTGAGCGTGAATCATTGATCTGACTCCATTTCATAGTTTCAGATATCGGGAGATGGAGGAGTCAAAGACACTAAAGTCAAGAATGTCGAAATGTGAAATCACAAAGCACGTTTTAGTGTAGCCTATGGTCACCATTGTCGTGGGCACGTGAAGGAAGGAGCTAGCATAGCTACGCTCCATTTTGGGGTTCGCAATATGAGGAGTCAAGGAGACTCATGAGAGAAAACCCAAAATGAAAAATCACGAAATGCCTTTTTCGATTAGGCCTATGGTCACATCCAAGGTCACCTTGTTGAAGGTTTAGGGGAGGAGCTAGCATAAAGATAAGCTCCATTTCATAGGTCGTGACTTGGAGATTTGAGATGACTCATCCCCAGGATTCCCAAAATCATGAGTCGCGAAAGCACTTTATGGATAAGTGCTTGTTCACAGCTGGTGGTCACGAGAAGGGAAGGAGCCAGTCCAACTAAGATCCTTTTCGGGGTTTAAGAGATTGCAACTTAGAGAGTCGAGATGCCTTGCAATAGGGATTTGAAATACATGAAATACCTTTTAAACAAGCCCTTGGTCAAGGCTGACAGTCATGTGAAAGAAAGTGGGTTAGCCAGAAGAGCTAGCACACACTGTGAATTTTTTCTTAGAAAGGGAAAAGGTGCGAAAGCAGGAGCTCACGCTAGTTCTTTCTTCGATGTAACTACTAGAGATGACTGATGGTTTCTACCAGAGTGTAGAGGTAACTGGCAGTGAGAATGAAGCCCTGTGAGGATGAACTAGCAGAGGAATCAATGCAAAATTGACATGCACATCCCATAGTGAATATCAGTGGAGCTGTGAAAACATATCATATGCAACATGCACAAGGGGCACAAAGATTATAAAAATGTAGAACAGATAAGAGATGGGCGTTGCTATTGAGAATGATTTAGGTGTGAAGAAGGAGGCAAGGTGCAACAACTGAAATGCACAGAAGAGGAATGGTGCATAGAAGGGACATGGCGCACATAGCATAGAAGGCATAAGAACAAAAATCACAAGGAATGTGTGCAGGAAGACACTAATGCAGGCAGAGAAGAGCAGTGTAGCAGAACAATGATGAGACTGGTAAGCCATTGATAAACATTGTATCACTGTAATAAGTTTCAGTAGCAAATATTTATAACCAAGGTGGTAGGGAGATGATAGGGAGGATTGTTGTCCTCAAAGATTCAAGTGGGTGCTTGAACACAGGGGAGTTGTAGCTTCCATCTGATTGAAGCCATAGGAATCAGGGTGGTAGGGTGGTGAAAGGGAGAACAAGTGTTCTCTGATATACCGGTCGATGCCTGTGTAACTAGAAGTTGGTGCTTCCATCCAGTTGGTGCTGGAACAATGAGGGAGTTGGTGCTTCCTTCTAGTTGGTGCTATAGAAATCAGAGAGTTGGTGCTCTCATGAACTAGCAGCTTGCAAAACAGAGGTTGTAGCCTTATTATGAGTTGGCGCTTATAAGATTGATAATGTACAGAAAATAATTATCATATAAAGAAGAAGAGGTTTTCACCCTTTATGGGTTTCTTCAAGAATATCTGTCTCTGTACTATATATGTGTGTGATTGATGTTGAATACTCTACTGCTTATTTATTGTGATCATTATTGAGAATTTCTGTAATGAATTTTTAAATGGATATAATTGTTT